>JAJOOO010001798.1:0-28944 GCA_029582685.1 Solanum piurae
ATATTTATAATATTAGTAAATAGTAATATTATTGAAAGTTTTAAATTTGTTAACTTCATGCTTTTAGTGTGGAGTGTGGATTTGTAATATCTTATTATTTATATTTTATTGATTGATTTATGATATATATCAAAAAGACGAATAATTTAATCAAATATAAAATTAATTTAATCGATAAGTTTATTTGGCACCCACAGACTCTAAATCCTGGATCCGCCACTGTCCGTTAATAAGCATTATTATACAACCTTGAAAAAACAGGTCATGTATAACCAAAACTAAAGAAAGACAGATCGTATCTAGTGACTCAAAATATATTCTTTCTTTGCCTGTGTCTTGTGGAGGACATCTGAATCTTATCAACGGTGTATGGGCCAGTTGGATTGAAATGGTTTGAGCTAACAAATGGGCGAGTCAATAATAAACTCAAACCTAAATGGATTGGGTCAGATTGAGTTTGATTTTGCCACCTCTAATTAAACGTTACATCACAACTGTCATCGGTGATGACCATCGACCACTATCGCCATTTTAAACAAATATTTTTTACATCATATCAATTGATAAAAAAAAAAAAAGTTTATCTAGTATCTGATTATGTGATATTTGTTTTTTTCAGCGCTATGATATAATATGACATTTATTTAGCTAAAAAATTCCATCATAACCCTTCAAAATTTGACAATATTAATTTATCAAATAGGCGCTTTAACTTTCCTAACGACTATTTAACCACCATATATTTGTGGGTTAGGAGTGTCGGGGTGCCAAATTTGGATGGGTCATTCGCATTTGTAATTATGATCCTTAATTATTGTTATTCAACATTTTTTAAGTATTAAGAAAATAATAAAAAATATCTTAACATTGCAAGACATAAATTTATTTTTTGGTATCATATTATAAGACAACTTATGTCTTACAAGTCATAACAAGTTAAACAACTTAATCCTTGAGAACTTATACCGTTTTAGAGGCATTCAGAACCCGATTACAAATTATATATCAAACTTAGTTCCTTTAAGAACTTATGTCGATAGAAGCATAATTCATTTTCAGAAACAACAAAATTATGGCGGACAAGGCCAAGAAAATAATTAAACTCATGTTTTGCAATTGATAGTAAAGGCCCAAGTTCTGGTGGTATCGGACAGTTTATAGTAATTGCGGTAGGCAAGGCGCATGCGGGATGATGTTACTTCTTGTAAATGAACACCACTATCACCCTCTACCCCACCATTTTTAGACTTTTGTGCATATAAACATCACAAACTATGAAAAAAAAAAATTAAAAAAAAGTCCCCGTACTACCTCTACTAGATTCCTTCCTGTCAAAATCCATTTTTTTTTACCCATCTTATACTAGGGAAAAGGACAAAAATAATGCATCTAAACTTACTTGGAACCATTAGTGCGATCCTAACAACGTTATCACTAAAATATTCCATTTAGAAAACAAAGGAAAAGGTAACTTAAAACTTTTTCACAATAAAACGGGTAACCAACTTTTTAGGTTATTCTGTTTCTGAATCAAAATCAATCTTACATTTAATAATTGGTTTTGGGATCTGTAAGTTTTAGTTATAACTTTTTATTCATGTATTTTTTGTAAAAATGTTATGAAACACTATCTTTATTTGAGTTGGTGGTATATCGGAGATAGTCGACAAAATCTATGTGCATTTCATTGGTAAAGTTATAAATCTATCAAAAGAATTTATTTTAACGTTTTCTTCAAGTCAATGCCAACTTCTTTTAGGCGCACCTACCAGATTTGTGATAGAGTAATTAGCAAAACCATCTACTTATACAGATATAATCATAAAAAAGATTATTATAGAATATTTATCAAAAGTATTTCCGAAATATAATTTGTACAAAAGTGACCAAAACGCCCATGTTCCTAAAAGATGCATCTAATTTGTCTTTGATAAATAGAAGAATTGCAGAGATAAAACTATATGGAAACAATAATGCACCGTCTACTGGGCCATTCGCCAGACCATCATATTCTTCCCACTCTTCAAATGCATAATCCATCCCTCACCTAATCAATTTACATTCTCCACCTCTATAACATACCCCTCTGTCTCAATTTATGTGATTATTTTCTTTTTTAGTCAGTTTAAAAAAAATTGATACATTTTTATATTAAGTAACAATTTAACTATAAAATATTTATTTTATCCTTAATAAAATGATTTACAGCCACACAAATTTCTATCATTCATTTTGGACCACAAATTTTAAAAGTTTTTCTTTCTTTCTTAAATTTTATGTTGAGTCAAACTACCTCACATAAAATGAGACGGAGGAAGTACTACTTTCTCTTTTGTCATCTTTATTATTATATAGAGTTATCCAATGTACGTGCTCGCTAAATATATTCAAAGTAATCTATGAAATATTCAAGATGTCAAGGTGACTGATCGGTGAAATATACTAGATGCATTCTGAAATCACGACTTTTTAAAAGTCATTTTATCTCTCAAGTTAAGTTCAAAATCTGTATACACACTATACTTCACAGACTCTGTCCGAATAAACAATGATCTTATAATCATAGGGATGCTGAATATTTTTATCATTCCTATTTGTTTAGGAAGCACCTGCTCACCAACCCTATAATGTATGACCCCTAAATTAAACCAAATGACAGCAAATCCAATGTATAAATACACTATTTTTGATTAATCACGAGTTAAAACAAATTATAGCTTTGTTAATCCTATTCCCTATATATACTGCTATCCAGCTAATTGTACAAAGATATCATCAGTGGACTTCAAAAGGCCCCACACTGTGCCTAAACCACCAGAACCCTCCATTACAAAACCAAAAAAAATTGATCAAATTTGTAGTCATTTTTCAAACATGTCAAAATCAAGAACCTCTGTTTTCTTCTTTCTCTTTCTTTTTTCACTTTCATCAGTCCAATCAATTCCTCCTTCTTCAGACATAATTGCTCTTCAAGCTTTTAAAGCCGCCATTAAACCTTCCTCAATTCCATCATATTCTTGTTTAGGTTCTTGGAATTTTACTACAGACCCTTGCTATGTTCCTCGTGTCACCCATTTCACTTGTGGCCTTTCTTGTAGCTCTGGAAACAGAGTGACTGAACTTACTCTTGATCCTGCTGGTTATACAGGGACTCTTTCTCCGTTAATTTCTAAACTCACTCAACTTGTTACTCTTGATCTTCAGAACAACAATTTCTATGGCCCAATTCCTTCTTCTCTGTCTTCTCTACCAAACCTCAAGAACCTGGTTCTTCGACTCAATTCATTTTCTGGGTCAGTCCCACATTCCCTCACTTCTTTAAAATCTCTGCTTTCTCTTGATCTTTCTCATAATTTGATTTCTGGGTTACCAAATTCGATGAATGAGTTAACCAGCTTGAGAAGACTTGATCTAAGTTACAATAAGCTAACTGGGTCACTCCCAAAATTACCCCCAAATCTACTAGAACTTGCAGCGAAGGCTAATTCGTTATCTGGTTCTCTTTTAAAATCGTCGTTTTATGGGTTAAATCAACTGGAAGTTGTGGAGCTTAGTGAAAATTCGTTATTTGGAACTATTGAACCTTGGTTCTTTCAGTTACCGTCGTTGCAACAAATCGACATGGCGAACAACAGCTTTACACTCGTCGAGATCTCAAAGGTTGTTAATTTGAACAGCGACCTTGTCGCCGTCGATTTGGGTTTCAACAGAATCGAAGGGTATTTACCGGTAAATTTCGCAATTTTCCCTCGATTGTCGTCATTGTCATTGAGGTATAACAAGTTCCGGGGACCGATTCCGTTGCAGTATAGCAAAAAGGCGACGCTGAAAAGGTTGTATCTTGACGGAAATTTCTTGAATGGGTCGCCGCCGGCGGGATTTTTCGGCCGGGAAACTTCAGTTACCGGCAGTTTAGGAGATAATTGTTTACAAAAATGTCCGATTTCTTCGCAACTTTGCTTGAAATCACAGAAATCTACGTCAATTTGTCAGCAAGCTTATGGTGGGAAACCAAAGTCTTAGTTATGTCAGTCAATGTTTCTGAGATTTTTTTTAATCTTGGTTTTCATATTGTAATGGTAGGAGTATTATATTATATTCTTTAGATAAGAAATAACCCAATATAATATTTGCTCATCTGAATTATGCCCCTTTGTATAGAGTATAGTACTATATTCATACTAGAAAAATGAGGATATCTTATTATAATAATCTCAAATTAATGTGTGAAATTATGAAGTTATTCACCTTAGACTTACTATGAAGGGTTTCATTCGGAAAAAAACACTTCGATTAAAAAAAAAATCATATTCAAAAATTGAATTGAGACTTCGAAATCATTCTCATCCGTGGTACGATGATAATAAACTACTCCATGAGCTTATTACTATTCGTCTAGGGACATTGTTGGAGAGCATTAACCAAAATTTGAAACGATGACAGATGGTACGGAGTATATTTGAATAATTTGACAGAAATTTTGATTTGATATCGAAATTAGTGATAAAAATGTGAACATAAGTTATAATCTTTTGTTTTGTTTTATTTTATTTTAATTTATATTTGTAACAACTAGAAAATTTTAGCAAGTGCTCTCTTCCTTTCTTGACTTTATCTTTGTATTTATCTTTTCAATTTCAAAATTGGAATTTGGAAGTCTCATTTTCTGTTTTTATTACTTCGAAATTATTTTTATTTCTGAGTAAGACTTTGGGTGGGTTTGGTAGGTAGGAGAATATTTTCCTGGAAAATGTTTTTTTGAAAAATAAGTTTAATTATTTTCTAATATTTAAGTAAGTATTATCTCCTAAATATTTATATGTAATTTAGATTATTTATAATCTAGGAAAAATAAGTTTAATTATATAGCTGGTAGTCATTTTCTCATTTTAAGAAGTTTATTTACAAGAAAAATTTCTACCGTACCAAGCATAGCCTTTTTTCGTGAAAGAATTTCAATTCGTAATCCTTAACAGCTCATTTAGCAAGTGGTCAACTTTGTTTAACCAAATTAAACGTCTGATTTTTGTCTTGTTACTTCAAATTTGTTGTATCTATTTTTTTTATTTTTCTTAATGCAATCAATACTTTTATTATTCAACTGTTAAAAGGTATCATTTGGCTCACTTCCCCACTAGAAATACTTTTTCCCCACAAAAGTTAAACTTACCCTCAACTTTCAAACTTACACTCATGTGATAAAAAATTTAAAATAAATTTTCTTACTTTAACTCTAATACTAATCCCTATGGCAAATCAAAGCACTACTGAATTATGATTCACTGGTACCATACAATAATATAAGCGCTGATACATTAATTTAATGCGCGAGATACATTAATCGTTAAGTAAAATACATTATATTTTATACATGATATACTAATCTGATGTACATTTTATACATGATACATTAATCTGATGCGCGAGATACACTAATCTGATGAGCTGATATATTAATCTGATGCGCGAGATACATTAATTTAATGCGCAAGATACATTAATCTAATGCGCGAAAATGAGGGATTTTAGAAATTTGTAAAATTTATAGGGGATAATGATAATAAGTAAACTAAAAGATGAGATTTCTCTAATTTTTCCTTATTATATTCTTCCGTATATAAACTACTACCAGGATATATATGACCCTTTTCCCGTTTTAAGAATGACTTATTCATTTTGTAAACCAAATAGATTTATTATTCGATTAAACAATATTAGAATTGACTGGAAAGAGTATACTATATGCCACATCCAAGTCAATCTAAGCTGCTAGTTTTGTTTTAAGTAGGTACTAATATATTAAACATTAACTTAATTTCATTTGTCATTTTGTCGAAAGTACATAAAGTTATTGATAGTTAATTGTTGGACTGAATATTCTCTTAGCTGAACAGAAAGGGTATCTATGTTAGGTCATTTAATTTCCAGCTGCGAGTTCGAAAAGCTAAAAATATTAGTCTAATTAAGCAGTTTGTCATTGTTTATAAACCCAATTGGATTGCGTTTATCAACAAATCTATTAAGAGATATTTGTTCCAATATTTTATAGACAGGCGGACCGGTATGGCTAGAAATTGGTACTCTTCTTCTGTTCCATATTAATTGATATCGCATATTAGTTATCCATCGTAATAAATCAAAAAAATATTAATTTTTTTTTCTATATTACCTCTGCAATTAATTCTTTTTAAAATGTTCACATTTGATTGTTTTCCAAGAAGTTTTTTAAGGAGTTAATTAGTAAAATTATCTTCTTATTTATGAATTTTTTAAGCACTTATAAAATAAAAAATAATCAACTAATATGAGATGGAGGAAGTATATATTATCTAAAAAACTATTAACGTGTGTGGGGAAAGATTGTCAATGTTACAAATTACAACTGCCTTCATTTGATGAATATTAATTATTATTGGTATCTAATGTTTTTTAAGGTTACATTCGATGATTTCCAAAAATGAAATATTTTGATTGTAGTTTTTTAATAACTCTAGGATTATATTATGTGTCGAGGATTTGTACAATTTACGGATTTTTTTTTATCAAGAAGTTTTAACTTTTATGGATAATAGTATTATTATTTTACATTTATAAGTTCTAAAAATATGAGAGCACTTTAAGGGGTTATTTCATATTTGGTTGATAGATGAGATAGGTAAAGATATCTCATGATATTATTTTATCTCACATTCTATATGAGATAACTAACTGAAATGGTGGCGTGGGGTTGAATAATCCTAGTACTAAACAATACTCTATATGTTACAATTTATAGGATGTTGTTTGTTTGATATGGAGTTTGAGAAGTAAAGACTTTTGAAACTTGTCGTCTAAAACAAGTCATGAATGCTTGCGGGGGCGGAGCTACAGTAGGCTTAGGGTGTCCATTTGGACACGCTTCATCGGAAAATTACATTGTATGTATAAGTAAAATGATCTTTTAAATGGTTAAATTACATATTTTGGACACCTTGAAAACAATAGAGAGTCTTTGAGCATTGGTTTCAGTTACCCAGCGAAAGCAGCGTTCACCCGGGTTCAATTCCCCTTGGCTGCACTTTTTAACACCTAATTTATTAGTATAATATTATCAATTAAAATAATATTAAATTAGAGACCTTGATTTTTTTTCTTTTCATTAAATTTTTTAATAAAATTTAAAAGTAATTATTTAATTTAAAGTTAATAAGTAAGTCCTATTTTTATTTTATTTTTATTTTTATAAAGCTATTAAAAGTGAAAAAGGTTCCATATAGAATTTCTTTTTAAAAGAAAACTCATTCGATTCTACTATTTATTTTTCATTTCTCGTTGTTAGTCCTCAGAGATTCGTCAAATCTTGAAGCATAAAAGTGATTTCATTCTAACTGAATTTTCTCTTTTTTTTTCTTTGTTCGTTCACTTCCTTTTATATAAACATGAACGTCAAAGCTAATTATTATGTAGTTTGATTTTATTTTTTTTGGTATATTTTTTAATTAAAATAAATTATCTTTAATGTAGCGTAGTTTGATTTACAAAATTTTAGTACACTCATGCGTTAAATTAATTTTATTTATCTATGCGATTCTTGGACACCCTTCGTAAAATTTCTAGCTTCGCCACTAGTCATGCTTGTGTGACTAAAAATCATCTTATTTAGGATAAAATAATTTTTTAAAAAGTTAAGTTATTACTAAATATAAATTATTATTTTTTTAATTAATTAAAAAGAAAAAAAATCACAAAAATTGGGACTATAAGCAATACTTCTTCCGTCCCATTTTATGTGAGGTAGTTTGACTCGGCACGGAGTTTAAGAAAGAAAGGAAGACTTTTAAAACTTGTGGTCTAAAATGAATGATAGAAATTTGTGTGACTGTAAATCATTTCATTAAGGATAAAATATATATTTTATAGTTAAATTTGTTACTTAATATAGAAATGTGTTACGACTGACTAAAAATGAAAGTAAGTCACATATATTAGGATAGAGGAGGTATAAAATAAAATAATACTAGAATTATATCCTTATCCACCCGAACTCCCGAAGAACGAAAAAGTTGATCACGAAATTCATTAGTTTCTCACACTCGCGAACCAATTAAACTCTCGTATGGATTTACACAGCCCAATATCAAAGGAGCCGAGGGCCCAAATAATATCTCATAAGATGACACGTGTCAGCTATTCCCCGCTCCGAATGAAAAAAATATCAGAAAGAGTATTTGTTTGTACAACGATAGAAATTGAGCGGTCTAGTTTTCATAATTCCCCAAAATCAGCCGCCAGAGATGGCTGTTGTTCAAATTTCCAGCTCTCTCTGCACTTCAATTCGTGGTAATTCTATTATCAATTTCTTCCCTTTTTTTGTTTCTATAACTGAAAGAATTAACAAAAACTAATGTAATGTTTTTGCAGATGTTGTTATGTCAAACCCAGTAAGCATCTCTTCTATTAAGGGCTCAACTCGTACTCAATTTGGGACTACTTTTGCAACTGGTTCTCCACTCTGTAAGCCCACTTTTCCTCTTTTTGTTGAATAATCATTCAGTGGCCGATTCAGATTTTCATATTTGCGTTGTATAATTCTGCTCTTTGTTTTATTCTATCTAACAGAGGCCAGAGCTGATATATATGTTATTTAGGTCTTAGTCTACTATATATGCAGCATATGTTGTCATTTGCTATGTCTATATTTACCCATGGAGCTATCATGACTATTTTTGAATTTCATGTGCTTTTAAAAGAAGAGGACTGGAACTTAGCATATGAGGGATTTCATTAAGTAGATTATAAGCATGAAGCGAATCTAACACAAATTCTATAAAGACATTAAGATGTGGAACTTATGACTCTCGCAAATACGTGTAAACAACCCGTTCATTAGTAAACACATACCTGAATCTAATATGATTCTTGTGTGGGTGATATATCTTTACATGGTGATGGTTTTTTTTTTGGGTAGGGGGGGGGATCATTTTTCTCCCTTCCTCCCCTTTTTCTTTCAGTTGACATATATAGAGAACATTGTTCTTCCTTAAGGTAGAAGGTGGACTAGAAAGTCTTTTGTATGACGTTTCCATCATATGAGAATTTACTTAACCATTTAATTAGAGAGGCTGCTCTACCTTTGATCAATTATATGTTGGTCTCAATAACTAATCACGCTGGTCACACCTTAATAGAACACTGGGAAGAATGCAGGTCCCTTTCTTCTTGGTGAATGTTCGAGCCTAATGCTTGTATGTTTTTTTCTTTTCTTTTATATATATTGAGTGGTGGTGTAGATTGGGGGAGTGTTTTATCCATGCTATGCAAATTTGGAGCCAGTACAGTATATTTTAAATTTGTAAGTCCCTCTACTAGTGGTTAGGAACTAATACTCAGTATTAAACAGTGATCAGGAACAGTTTCTCTCGGATAAAAGCTATGCCAAGTAGAGCAGCATCACTTTCCATACGATGTGAGCAGAGTAGCAAGGAAGAAAGTAATTTGGATGTATGGCTTGGTCGATCTGCCATGGTTGGTTTTGCAGCTGCTATTAGTGTAGAAATAGCCACAGGCAAAGGACTTCTGGAGGTAGGTCATTTACTCTCATGTTTTTATTAATGTGTACTATAGATTGGATTCATACGGTGGAACATGTTAAAGCATACCTGTTACTTTGATATATGAAATCTTATACCAAATTACAACTTAACATGATGTTTTATATACCTCATGAAATTGTTTCTAGTTCTGTTCATCCAAGTGGGGAAAAAAAAGCACATAGATTGGACTACATATATTGGACTGTCATGTTGCGAAAATTGCAAGTATAGAGTATAGGCAAACACCACCGCTATAGTAACTGAGTTCAGCAGACGGCACATAGATTTGAGATTCTGCTTTTGGGTTGTGATTTTGAATGTTCAGTAGTCTATCTGTATATCGGAGTTTGTTTTATCCGTCTTCTTTTTCATTTTTCTGTCATAAACATAGTATGATTTTATCCATCATATAACTGTTTGAAAAACTACATGAATTAGTAATTAAACTTATTCTGTTCTTTTCAGAATTTTGGGGTCTCAGGGCCCTTACCCACAGTAGCATTGGCAGTCACTGCATTGGTGGGCGTTCTGACCGCTGTCTTCATCTTCCAGTCTGCGTCAAAGAACTGATTATTTTCTTTTCTCTTCTTGTTAATGTATCTAAAGAGTGATATTGATGCATCCTTATTCATCTAAACAAATATTATCAATTTGTCAATAGAAACTCTATTCACTGCTGAATTTTCCCTTCCTTAAACCTTGTAAAAAATTGTTTACAGTTCATCCCAAGATAGATCAACAACAGTTGCTGTTTTCAACTAACATTTTCATATCAAATGTACAAAAACATTACGCGATTTCACTCCTTCCTATATGCCCAAGCTTTGGTGCGCGCAAAGTTATAATATCCATATTGATAGGAAGTGCTAGGTAGCAGGTATCTATGAAATAGTTCATGTACACAAGCTGACCTAGATATTATTGCGATTTAACAAAGAGAAACTCCCATATTGAATTTCATCAAAAAGTACATATCGATTCTTTGTTGTGTTAGCTTTTTGAGAAAAGTGCCTTTGCTCACTTTGCATATTATATTTCGATTCCTCTATTTTGCGAGGAAATTAATCGTTATCTTTTAGAATTAGTTTATTTTAAGTATAGTAAGATCATATACAAATAAAATATTTTAATTTGCGAAAGCCCAAAAGAGAGGGAAAAAAAAGGCAACGATGGAGCCTTGATTACTCAAGTAGTGAATTAATCAACCCATCTTTTTGACCATTAAAGTAAATCAATGCAACTCTTTGGTAATATTCCAACAGCTCAATTTAAGCAACTCTTTTTTGCCTTTCTCACTAACGGTACTTAACAACAAAGAAATCTCACAACAGTATATCATATTTTTTGGTTCATGCCTTACTAACCCTGGGCTCCAATGCGGAAAAAAAAAACTCTACTATTATTGAAAAACTCAAATAAATACACTGTTGATTAATTTGTCAAACTTACAAACACTTTCATCAATTACAACACAACGGTTCTTCTCATCTTTATGGAGCAAAAATCTTTCCAAGTCAAAAGAAGAACAAATTAAAGAGAACTAAACAGCTCTTTATAGCTTTTCTTGGTCCCAACATAATGATTAGTAATGTGAATAACCTGGTACTTTATCAAGCACATGAAGGGCATCTTTCATTGTAGGCCTTTTTTGTGGATTCAATGATGCACAGCTAAAACCTAACTTAAACAATGACACCGTGGTCTCTTCCCTGCTCTCCACGTCAGCTCTAATCGCCACATCAGCCATCTTTAAAACCCGGTCCACGTCATCCGCTAATGAACTGGTGGTCCACTGGCTCAACTCCCGGTCCGAGAATACTTTCCCGGTTAAAAGCTCAAGCAACACAATCCCAAATGAGTAAACATCCCATTTAGGACTAGGTTTGAGACTCTCCAATGACTCCGGGGCGTGGTAGGGGGACGTGCACCCTACCACGAACCCGGCTGGGGCAATGAAAGGACTTCCATGAACCGGTTGATCATTTAAACCGTCCCGGGAGGAGGAGGTGGACCGCTTGCTACCGAAATGCCGGCCCGAATTATCCGGTTTGGAGGTGTTTTTACCATGCATTAGTCCATGAAGCCCAATGTCACTTATTATGGGCTCCATATCTAGTGTTAAGAGGATGTTACTAGGTTTAATATTGCCATGTACTTGTCTCTTCTCGTGGATGTAGGTCAATCCTCTTGCAATTCCTTTTGCTATCTTGAGTCGGACTTCATATGATAAATGGTAAGGAGAGGAACCAACTTTCCCTGAAAAATTTAACAATAACAATGTTTAGTAAATAAATCAGTTAATAAAAGATGAATTTTCACCTTCATATGACTGAAAAATAATAATAATATATTCACTATAATCTCAGACGGAGTTTGAAAAAATCAAGTCACCCGAACGTTTGTGGTACTACAATATTGAGGAGAAGGGGTGCACATGTATTTTGACGTATTATATGTATTGTAGTATAGTTGGGGACTTTCACGGATTATGACAATGTCACATGGAGGACCATTGGGAGGCTCAAAACACAACCACATATGAAGTATAGTATCTGCAAAATTTACATGCCTATGTATAGTATTTGTACACTAAAACTAAACTACACTTGTTTTTCTAATGACAGACAATATACTTAAAAAAGGATTCGTTTGGTAGTTGGTTTAGATGTGAGTTATGCAGGTATTAAGTTCTGCAAAAGTAATAGTACTATCTTTGGTAGCTCTAGTTTGCATGGTGGTGGAATAACTAATCACTGCATAACTAATATGTGCATGAAATTATTAATACCAACGTAACATAATTCTAATCAGCTATCAAACGACACCTTGGTAAGGTATTTATTACTACCTCTAAATAATGTTTATGTTAAGTGACAAATCAGGGAATGTTGCTGCAAATATACCAGTGACATTAAATGACAAGTACACTTGACTAATCAGAATATTTGGGGGTAATTATGATAAGGACAGAAAAGATTTATCAAAACTATAACTATGATAAGATAATGAAGATGAAAGAAAAGTAACTTACTGTAACCAATATTGGCTAAGCTTCCATTAGTAACATAATCATAGATGACTAATTTCTCATCATCTCTCCAATAGAATCCTCTAACACGAACAAGATTTGGATGCCTTAGCTTGTTAATTCCTTTAATTTGTTGCTCAAAATCCTTCAATTTATCAACACCACTCTCGCCAATTCTCCTAACAGCAAATGCAGTTCCATCTTCTAACACAGCTTTGTAAACTATGCTAGCTCCACTTGACCCCAAAATATAAGCTGAAGCTTTAAGCAAAGTCTCTAGCTCTATTTCTGTTTCACCATCCACCATTACAAATGACCTTTCTGTTTTCTTGTTTTTCTCATTCTTTTGTTCTGTTTCATACTCAATTTGGTCTTCACTTTCTTGGTTTTTGCTGTCATCAGTATCTGAACTTTCTTGATTTATGGTCAAGCATGGCCAACTAGGAAAAATGGTGTCTTTTTCTTTTACAACAAGTATGGATGGTTCTGGTGTTTTGTTGTATTTTTTATCTTTGTCAATTGAGCTTTCTATGGTTGCCTCACTTGCTTTATTCTTCTTCTTCAATTTGTAGACATAAAGAAAGACAACAGCAAGAACACCAACACCAGCTAAGTCACCAACTATGATTCCCATTATGGTACCTGGCTTTAGCCCATGTTGTTGTTGATTCTGAGCTGCAGTTTGTGTTGTTCCATCAGAATCTTGAAGTGGGGTTGAGTTAATTTCTTTTGGAATGGCTGCAATTGCTGGAGGATTAGTGGTTATATTAGGTGGAGATGAAAGTGTTGAAGGGATTGTACAGAGTTTCTTGAGTGGTTTGCCACAAAGATCTGTATTTCCTGCAAAGAATTCTGTTTTCTGGTTTGATAAAGCTAATGACTCTGGGATTTCACCTGTAAAGCTGTTGAAAGAAAGATCAATTGTAGCATTTGTTGGTATTTTCTTGGCAAATTGTGGTGACACTAAACCAGATAACTTGTTTGATGAAAAGTTCAAGTATTTCAAACTATCACCACCAAAATCATCAGGCAATGTTCCATTCAACAAGTTAGAAGAAAGATCCAACACTTCAACAAACTGAAATCCACTTGGTATTGCACCAGAAAATAGGTTTTTACTCAAAGAAACAACTTTTAGATTCTGCAAAGAACTTAGCTTTTGTGGGATATTTCCTACAAATGCATTGACAGAAAGATTTAGAACCTTTAAGCTTTTTAACACTCCAATAGACTCAGTAAGGTCACCAGAAATATCATTGTTTGACAGTGAAAGAACTTGAAGTTCAGAAGCATTGAGAAGTGAAAGAGGAAGTGTTCCATTCAAGAAATTATTTGAAAGATCAACAGTATGAAGATGTTGAATAAAGCCTAATTCTTGTGGAACAGAACCAATAAGCTTAGAATTTGGGAGCAGTAAACTAATGACTCTAAACATGTCTGGTGCACAAGTTACACCATTCCATAAACATGGGGTTGCATCATTATAGTCCCAATTATCAAGAACTGATAAAGGGTCATCAAGAATAGAGTATTTGAAAGACAACAAGAGAGTTCCATCTATGTTGAGACCAAATGAAGGACATAAAAGAAGAAAGAAAAAGATCCCAAATGACCAGAAAGAATAGTAATGCTCTGAGATAGTCATCATTTCTTGAAGTGATTATCCATGATTACTTTCTATATACATAAGAAGAAAGAGGAAGAGGTAAACCAACTACTAGAGAAGTTGTTTTGGTGACCAAAAAGGCAGCAAGAGATGGAGAATTGTTAAGGCAAAAAAAAGAAAGTGTTGTGGTTCACTCTGCTACATAAATGAAATGATATTGATATAGGAGTAGTAGTAAAAGGGTACTTGAGTAAGTATGGGAAAATAAAGTGAATGGCTATTATTGTACTACTTTGTTTCTGTCCTCATTCAGTTCTAAATTTAACTTATCTATATACTCATAATGTAAAATCATGAATCAGTCTTTATTAAAGATAATAATAATTTCTACGATAATAATATACTCAATATAATATTATAACTATGATTTGAAATTTTAGAAAAAAGGATAAATTATATGCAAATGTTACTTTTACTTTGATAAAGATTTATTTCTGATAAACCCTAGATTTACCGACTATTTTAGTGAATTTAAGTAGTCATATACTCATATTATATGAATATTTTAGAAAAAGAAAGGAATGAGGGAATCTTTGTGGTTTTGGTAGAGGACGTTAGCAAAAAAGAGAGGTGTAATTAAAGTCCACCTCCTATTGACTTTTTCCCTACTCCATTTTCATGTTTCCAATGCTACCTTCTTTTCAAATTTTCCTTATGAGTGAACCTATCAAGAATACGTAATTTTATGGCATACTATATAAACATATTTTTTAACGTGGTTTCAGTTGATATCTATATTTTCTAATTTTGATTTTGCGTAAGTAGATATTTAAATTTATACTTATAAAATTCAATAAATAGATACATTCATTCTACGTGACATTTTATTTATTTAATTTTATATAAATTTAAATATCTATTTATACACACTCAAAATGAAAGATATAGATATCTGTTGAAGCCAAGTTAAAAGATTTATTTATATATTATGCTTTTTTTAAAAAAGGCCTCAGGGAATGGGTCACTTATTAAAATCAATCAATTGATACTTCAGTGATAAATATAATAATCAACTTGTTATCATATTTTTAAAATTAGCTGATAGTGTAGAAGGATCTTAACATGATATATAACGTAAGTCCATAAAATAAATATTTTTCACTAGTTTCCTCCTCTGATCTGTTTGGAAAACACTGTATAAGTATATATAGTTATGTAATTACTAGAGTAATAGTTACATAATCCAGTAATTTGTTTATCATAACGTAATTATTATATATTTCAGTGTCATGTTTGGTAACATAATTATAATTACATAATTTGATATTCTTTTATTTAAATAAAGATAATAATAAAAAATAATTTAAACATTTTCATATGAATGTTATATAAGATTCAATGTATGACAAGTATATGTGTAGTAAAAGTGATTTTGTTTTAAAGTTATCTACAAATTATAATATGTAATTACCATCGATTTTTTATTTTCCTCGAGAATTAAAGAGTGTAATTGTTTCTCTCAATTTACTTAAAAATTAACAATGGTTCATGAGTGTCGATCATGTCCAGTATGTAGACTCGAGACGTGATGATAACTTTCTGAACAGATGCAAGAGTTTTCATGTTTGGATTTAATCTCGTGATTCACTCATTTTTTTAATCTTACAAAAGTGAAATGAAAAATTATTGCACTAGCTTTTATGAGATGACAATGAGTCACGGAGATAAACTTTATTTATAGTTGTGTTACGATCAACAGTAAAAAGCATAATGGAGAAAAAGGAAAATTATGGTAAATTTTGTACACATTGGCCCTTGCTTTTGTTTTTTTACTAACATTTAACCCTTTAAAAAGGTAGTCTATTCAGAAAAGACATGAATTCACCCACATTTCTTACAATGGGTCCATTACAAAAAAATAAATAAAAAAATCAAAGTGAATTTAATAGAAGAATGGTAAATAATTTATTTTATCAATATTAATTATTGGTTTTGGTGTCTAATCCTCAACTACTCTACTTTGATAATACCAAAACAACTAAAATATAATTTTAGACCGTACATTAAAATATACTTAAACAAATATGTTACTACTAAATCATTTGAATTTCAAACATAGGTCAATAAAACAAATGGCTAATGGCTAATCTACTTTTCAAATGTTTGTCAAAATATAGCATCTAAATTACTAAAAAACTATTTGAATTTTAAGCATAGGTTAATAATACAAGTGAGTAATGGCTAATATACTTTAAAATGTTTGTCTTATTTCTTAAATTGGTCAATACCACCAGCTCCTTAAGCCAATAAAAACACTAAACTACATGGTCCTATTAAGATTATTATACTTAATTAATTAAAAGTCTATGTTTAGCTTAATATATTTTGTTACGGTAATGTTCTGTTAGATGTTATTCTTATGTAATTTAGTGAAGCATTGAAATTCTTTAAAGTTATTAATCCAAGAAAGGTTACTGAATAACACTCTAGTATATAAAACAATCAATTTTGAATTGAGTTAATTCATCAACTAGATGCCAAAAAGAAAATGAACATTAAATTTGAACCCATTTGACATTTTGATTAGTCTTTGCCTAGCTGTGGATTATACTCCCTCCATTTCAAATTAATTGAATTGTTGATATATTTCACACCCTTTAAGGAAAGAAGATTAAGACATAAATCAGATTCTAAAAATTATTATCAAATTTATGATTAAAATAACTAAATATTAATTAATACTAACTAATTCCAATACTAACTAATGAAGGGTAAAATTGGAGAACATTCTAAAAATAGTCTTGAAAACTGAATAATTAAATTAATTTGAAAAATAAAAAATGTCTCAACAATTCAATTAATATAAAATGAAGGGAGTAATCAATTTTGAGTTTTTGACCCTTTTAACATTAATAAAACCATATATCCATTCAACTACGCAACTTTAGCTGACTTGGATATTTCATATGATCAACGTAAGCTGCTCATATATGTATTACATCTTATATGTACTGATGACAATATAAAAAATATTTATATACTATCACATAGGTCGATTTGATTTGGTTTTTTATTAAAGAAAATCCAAATCAATTATGTTGATTTATTAAATCTCAAAACCAAATCAAACTACATAAGGTTTTTTCGGTTTCGACTTTAGTCAGATATTTCGGGTTTTTTATAACTATACGGTATTTAAAAAAGAGATCAAATATATTTTCACTTATCTGTGTGATAAGCTAAACTTAAAAAATGTAAAATGAATAGAAATTTTTGAAAAGACGGTAAAATTCACATGAGTACAATTATTTTTTTTCCAAAATATCAACGTTTATTATGTTAAATTAATAAGATTAAAGGCTACAAGCAAACTGAATACAAAACAAAATATTTACAAAGTAAATTGTTAACTTCAAATTTGAAAAATTATAATAATATAATTGTAACCTTTGATCTTAATACAAAATAAAATATTTACAAATTTTACAAGTCCAAATTTGAAATAAAATATATAAATATTGGAAACTATAAACTAACTCAAAATATATTAACAAAGTAGATTATAAATAATATTTTTTATTCTATATATATATATATATAATATATATATATATAATATATATATATATATATATTATGTCGGTTTGGTTTGATTTATTTTTTTAATACCAAACCAAGAGTGTTCGATTTTTTTTTTCAACCGTCAAACCAACCAAACCAAACCACAAATCATTTTTTTTCCGGTTTGATTTGATTCGTCGGTTCGATTTGACTTTACGATTTGGCTTATACACCCCTAACTATCAATATATCTTAACTTGTTAGTACATGTTACCTATTTTATAATCTCATATCTTTTTTATTTATGGACGGCTATCATAATTAGTTTAAAAATTATGTAATATTAGAATTATTTTGAATGTAGGTTACTGGAAACAAGGGCGTATGTAGGAGGGGTCCTTGAGTTCACGTGAATCTATGCTCTTCTCAAAAGTCATATATAAACGTATTACTTATATCTTTTTATTTTAAAAAATAAAATAAAATATGTGAATTCATACTCAAAATATTATATAATGTGATGATGATTGACTTCACCTCTTTAAATCTACTTTTTTATGATATGCCATTCATTATCTCAAAATTTTGAATACACTCTCGACTGGGAAGTGTGAATGTGTTATAATCTTCTTTTCTAATGGCGTGCAATTCTGTATTTATCATTGGTGTATATGCTTATTGCTTATTTTGTTGACTTTATAGCTATTCCTGATAGAAAGTTGCATTCATACTATATCTCAGAGAATATTTTTTTGTCTTATTTTAGTATTGGTCCGGTATCACCAATTCATTATTAACCAAGGGGAGAATGCATAAGTACCTCCAATTTATATCCGAAATCTTAGAGACACATTTATATTATATTAAGGTTCTATTACCCTCGAACTTATTTTATAAATAATTTTCTATTTTTTTCGGCCTACATGGTACTATCAACTAAATAGCTTGAAAAAATTGTCAATACGCGTTGGGCCCAGAAGATAGTACCACGTAGGCCGAAAAGGGGGTAGAAAATTACTTATAAAATAAGTTTGAGGGGTAATAGAACCTTTATATAGTATAAGTGTGTCTCTGAAATTTTGGGCATAGATTGGGGGTACATATGCATTTTTCCTTAACCAAACAAAAATACTAAACTGCATGTTCCTATTATTATTTATTATGTCAAAATTTAAAGTCTATATTTAGCTTAAATTACCGACATGGCAGTCTTAGTTATGGTAACGTTGTGTTTAGCATACTAAACCATTTTCACGGTTTACTTTGTTTTTGTTATACACGTTATTCTTATGTAATTTTCTGAAACATTGGAATTTGATCATTATATTAAGGCATAATACATATATTAAACCCTAAACTTGACTTCAAATTTCAACTTTGACCTCCAACTTTCATAGTGCACAAACATGCACTTTAACTATCCAACTTTTTAATAAATAAACACGCGATTTTTGGAGGCAAAGAGCGTGAAATGCAAACGCTCCCACGTGTATTAGTGAGCCACTCAGTGGCTGCCAACTAATTAAATACTTTACACGTCCATTTTAGAATTAAAAAAAAAATTAAAATTATTTTTAATTAATATACAAGGGTTATAGCTCTTTTTCCACAATGACAAAAATTTAGAAGCCATTTGCACTAAATATGAGCACAAATCGTTTTAAAAGAGAGGAATTTTTTTTTGATTTGAAAGAGGAGGAAAGAGAAATGAGATTTTGATTTGGAAATATAAAGATATATATAAAAGGGATTGATTAAGGGTAGATTTGTCATTTCAGCATTTTTTTACTGTTGTGGGCCTCGAAAATTACTCCTAACTCGCGTAAAATACGTGCACATCATGTGTTTTGCCAGGTAGGACACGCGTGTTTATTTATTAAAAGGTTGGATAGTTAAAGTGCATGTTTGTGCACTATGAAAGTTGGAGGTCAAAGTTGAAATATAAAGTCAAGTTTAGGGTCCAATATATGTATTATGCCTTATATTAAAGTTGTATCTCCAAGAATAATAAGTCCAATATATAAAATAGATAATTTGAAGTTGAATTCAAACATAAATCAAAAGATCAACGTGCATAGGATACCAATGACATCTTTTTATTCTTAACTAAAGGTCTAACTATGAATTTAAATTAGGTTAGTCAGTGAGTTTCGAGCATTCGATATTGATTTGGAAGCAATTTAAACCAAAAGCATATAGAGAATATGTCAAGAAAAGAGAAATTACAAAACATAAACCACAAGAAGATACTGCCAAATGAAAATGGTAAAGGTATTGGTACTGAATCTCGTTTAAGTTCTAAGTTTTAGATTTTTCTCTTTGAAAATTAGAAAAATTGCTCTTAGACCTTACAAAAGGTATTGGAATCATCTTTTTCATATTTAGGACTTAAACTCAACGTCTCTAATAAAAAAAAGCAATAAAATATCATTCACTAAACTATATCTTTTAATGCTACTTTCACCGTATATTGGTTTATACAAGAAAAGCACATACACTTTATTGTTGCTAAATTTTCACAAAACTATCACTACAAAATGGGTCGTAAGGTGTAACAATCAATTTTATGGCTTGTTTATTGTCTTGACCTGAATATTTTTATTAAAAGATAAGAGGAAAATCGTGAACATAACTTTTTTTAAAAATTTATAAAAAATAAATTGAAAAAATTATGTGTTATTTTGAGATTTCTATGTGAAAATTAAAAATATTTATAAAAAGTATATTGGTGTATAGATAAATATTTATTAAAAATAAATTTATAATCTTCCGGAAAAACAGTATGGAGCTTTTCTAAAACATTGCGTTTGTAGCTACTGAGTAATTTTCGAACAAAACTAGCTATGCAAACTTTACTCTCGCCGGCGGCTCGCCCCGGCATCGGAAGTGCGCCATTAGCTCCTCCACCGGCCGGAAAACCATGGCGGTGTAGCTTCCTCCGATGCTCAAATACCCTAATTTCGTCCCCCTCATCGTTACCTTTTTCCCCTTTGAAAACAGAGCCTCTTAGTTCGCCTCTATTCAGACTCATCAGCAAAAGGAACAGAATCTTGGCTTCTGCTCCCGTTTCTTCGCCCTTCACTTCCCCAAATGAAGAGTCTGAAAAAGCTAAGTTGGCTCAGGTACTTCCTATTTCTGCAGTAATTCCAGTTCCCCTTTGTAGCATTTGCAACGTGTACCTAATTGTTAAGGATTGCACCTTTCGATTTGTGTTAAGAGTGTTTTAGCTTTGTGAGCTGAATTGGGTTACTGGGAGTGCTAATGGATATGTACTGAATCAATTGCTGCTTTTAGGGTTTTCTTTTAGTGTATGAAAAATTAATAAAAGTTGTAAAAATGATAAATTTTGTCATTTAATACTGTATTTCATTAAGGAGCTTTGAACTTTGCTGCATATTTTTGGATGTGAAGTAAAAATTGCTTTAATTGGATCCATTGTAGGTTCTGAAAGAATAGGTTTGGGTTCTTAATTGGGATTTTTCTGTTTTGAAATATGTGAAACTAGTCGTGCTGCATTTTATCTTGTTTGATTGGTGTATTTGAGTTGGTAGAAAATTTTGAGAACCCCTTTAGAGTCATCTTATTGAGCATTGGAATGAAACTGTTCCAAATGGTATGAAATGGAAATTTAGGATTCATGTATCCAATCTCGACTAGTTTGGAATTGAGGCTTACTAAATGTTGTTGTATTTGTGTCTTTGAGTTAGAGACTGATTGATTGGGTTTTGCTCAAACATTTAGGTTGCAAAAAGACTACTGAATACTTCAAGGTACTTCAGGAGATTGGGTACTCTAGGATTTTGGGGACAGCTTGTATGTACGCTTGTTGCTGCGGTGATCCTTTCGTTTTCCATTGCTATTACGGGGAGGATTACATCGCCCTTCACATTCTACTCAACTGCGGGCGGAATTGCAGCTGCTTTCATTTCAGTTTTTTGGTCATTTGGCTATCTTCGTTTGTCTGAAAAACTTCGGAAGACAGCTAATGACCCTTCAAAGGTAACACCCTAGATTTCTCAAATTGCTTTCTGAAATAGATTACAGTATGTTGGACTCTCATCCAATCAATATGCAAAAAGAAATAGTGAGAAATTCTTATTAACTTGATGTGAATGACTTGTAATTTTTGGTATAATAGTAATAGGAGTATTTATTACATGGATGTCACCTGAGATGGTGCTTCTTCAGCCATCCAGCTGGTTCTGAAATAAATGTACCATTTGTGAGCCAGATGATGTTTGAAGTTCCAGGTGCTATGAGAAGCTAAATGATTCACGTAATCCAATTTTTGCTTCTGATTTTCCTCAAATTTCCTGATGCTTTTCCTGAAGTTGGTACATTACATCCCTTTGAAGATACACGAAATATATTGGGATATTGATGAACAAAAAGTTTCATGGAGTTGCTCTGGAATGTTTGGTGCCTTCCAGAGACATTACCTTCCCTTAGTGGTAAGAGTGCAACAGCGTATGATGTGGATTAGGTGCATGTCAGAAATTCGAACCCTGTTCTGTACAAAAGCTAAGTATTTATATGGAGAAGGATAAAAGGGAGGAGGGGGTGGGGTTTTCATTATCCATTGAGTTTCGAATCAAGCACTATTGTCCCTTGGGGAATTCCCTCTATAAAAAAAAAGTTCATAGGTTCCAGTTTTGTGGTTATTTCAATTAAAGCTACAGTTCTGTTCCCATTCTTTATGGGGTTGGGAACTCGGGGTAATGTGGATCAAGGTGGAATTTCTTGAAAAAGATTTGCTAGTGTTTAAAGTAGCTTATGAATTCCCTAATTTTAGCTGTTCTGCTAGCTTTATTGTAACTTGTAACTTCTGAAGTGTATCTCGAATGATTTGGTGGAGCTGTTTCACTGACTGCTGTTGTTGTAGGCTCCTCCTCGTGCTGATGTTGTGAAAAGCTTGCAAAATGGTATAGTGGTGAACCTTCTGGGAATGGGTGCCGCTATACTTGGCATGCAAGCAACTGTAGGTATATTGGTGGCTAAGGCTCTTACCACATCAACTAATCCTTACCAGACTTTGACTCCTGGGAGCAGCCCTGTGCTTGCTTTGGATGTATTTCTGGTTCAGGTATGCCATTAAATTGTTCCACTGTTACCATTTGGTATCCTTTGTTAATGTATTAAAACACATTTCATATATTAACTGGTGATTGAAACTGACAGAACAACAAAGAGGAACAAATTGCTTTATGAGGGGTCGAAAAATGGTTTTGGGGTTCATTTACTTTGAAAAATTGGCTATTACCTGAATTATCTCATACATATTACATACACAAGTACTTCTCGGATATTTTATTTGGGGGTGCCATGCCACCTCTTGCCCTTCATCCCTTTGGAAGAGAAGAAGTTACATTTGGTGATCTCACTCCATTTTCTTCTCTTCCCCTCTCCACTGTCCAATCATTTTGATGCCTATTGAAAAAACGTCAAGGTTTCTTATTTTTTATCACGACTAGGACTACTGTATGGAATTCGTGTGTGAGGTCAAGCAAGGAGAACCATGTTGGTCCCTTTTCATCTCTTGATCTTCATGCATGTGTAGTCTAATGTCAGTGTCATGGTGCATTTTCGACGTGTTGAATGAGTTCAAGAGTTGCTAATCTCTGCTGTCTTACATGTTATCTTTACAGGCATCAGCAAATACGATTGTTTCACACTTTCTAGGTCTAGTATTCTCATTGGAGCTGTTGCGCTCAGTCACCTTACCAACTTCAGACAGCATTCCGGTTCCAAGGATTGCATGATGTGCTTGGAAAATACTCGAGAAAGCTTCAGCGATAGGCTTTTGAGATCACAGCCATGTATTTACTGTAATATGAGTGACCCTCTCCTTGGTGACTTGCATTAAAATAATTTTTCTCTCTCCAATATCTGATAGGCTTCTGATAAAAATTTCAATTACTGTCATTGCATTTGCTTTCTGGTGCATCTTTAAAAAAAGGGGGAATTGTTTGCCACCAGTTAAAGACTCCTCTCACAGTGCAAGAAGAATCCTAACGCCCTCTTTCTTTCTGCGAATGTTTTTCCTTTCCTTTTTTTCTTCTCTGCAATTGTTCCGTTTTCTTGTTTTAAATCTATTTATTCTTTGGAGTAAGACAAGTATGACAATGTTTCTCAACATTTTAAAAGGAGTTGCAGATTTAGAATTTATTTTGGAAAATTGTATAACATTTTCAAAATGCTCGTAGTGGAATCCTGGTCTTAAACATATTAAGTGTTAACCATATCCTGAATCGCTCTTTAAATTGGCAAGTCGGTTGCTTAAACAAGATCATCAACACACACTGATGAATGTTGTGCCCTGCCCTTTCTGATTGACAGTAAATTACATCCAATGCACATAACAATGAATAAAACCCAAATTCTCATGAAGAGAGTCCTGGTCCAAGACATTAGGTTCTCTCCTGTAAAAATGCAATCCACATAGTTGTCAGACAACGGGATAAGAAAGTAAAAATGAAGCAAATCTACATCTGGCGTGAAATCTGAAACTCAGCCATAGAGGTTTTGATAGGAATTTTATCCAGCAATCGTACCAAATGAGGTCTGATATGAAAAAGGACGTGAAATCTAACAGCTAGGAGCACAGACAATGGATTTGATGGTGCGGAAGTCACCTTTTCAGCTCAATGTGAGTTTTCTAGGTGGATTTGCTCCCCAATCATCGTTCAATGAGAATGGGTAACAGGCTCGTGGAATTGAGGTCAGAAGCAAGGATGGCTATATATCTGGGAGCAAACTCCAGGTGGATATGTAGCGCATGCATACAAGTTATGCCTTGGAATAAAAGAATTGAAAATCCTCTTAGTCCACGAGCAAGGAAGCTCTATATATCTCATGGAGAGGTTGATCCGGGCCCAGATAAACTTTGGCAGCAGTGAGATGGAAACTGGCGATTCCAGTGGCAAACAGATGATATACTACTGACAGTTCAAATAGCTTATTTTGATGTTCTATCTTCTCATATTTGTAATGTGATATTATAAGGAACACACTTCCCAGCCTTCAACTCTACATGTTTATATGTTATCCACCCTTGGCTCTTTATCTTAGAGTACCAAAAGAATAATTCACCATACGTGAATCGCTTAAAGCTACAAGATAACTTGTCCAAATGAAGTGCACCACCATTTAGATACTTAACATATAAATTTAACCATCTAAACGTTTTAGAAGATTATTACATTTCAAATTGGGTCATAAATCAAGCAAAAATTTAGGAGCTACTCAATGTTATCTTGAATCAAGGCACACATTTTTTTGAGGATCTACCACACATTATCTTTACTATAATAAAGAAAAAAAGGATCATCTTAAAAGAAATGAATTAAGAATAAATAATCAAATAAATAAGAAGATCAATTGGTTTACATACGTCAAGAACAATTATAACAAACCACACGTATATTGTTGGTTAATTACTCGAAAAAGGTCTCATACCGTCATTGAACATCTACCAATCAAGCACCTGCTTGAGGAGACCTGATCTGTTGTCCCAATTCCTCATCAGCCTTTTTAAGAAACTCATCCCAACCACTACCTGGACTAGTATCCAGGTAATCATAAGGAACAGCAGTTTTCAAACCAGGACGAACCCCACACTGGCTTTCTACAAGTCTAAACTCCAAGTGATCTCCCTCTTCATTCGAATTAACTTCCAATTCCTCCCAGGTGAAAAGCAAAGGCAAGGTAAATGCTCCCCAAGGATTGAAATCCAAAAGCTTAACCCGGTCATCATTTGTGACATATATATCAAAAGTATAACCTTCTGATTCAAAATTTCCCTTCACCTTATATATAAAAAATCTCTGGATTATTGTTATCAACTCGTCTTTCTTCTCAACAAGAGCAGGATAAAATCCAGTCACCTCGCGCTGAGAGACCCCCACAAGGATCCCATTGCGTACAAAGCAGCGAAATTCCATCTCGGGGCGCAGGGATGAGTACCATTTGCGAAGTGCAAGGAAAAACTTTGGGGGCCTTGAGAAAGTCTTATCACTGCAGGAATCATACACATGGCACAGATCATGGACTAGAGAATCCGATGCCCGTAGTAAAATTGCAACCTCACTGAAAGAGTTGCAACAAAGATTTCCAGTTGAACTGATCCATGCAGCATCTTTTGGTGCACTCCAATTAAGCTTAGGGAAGATAGAGCCCCCAAGGGCCTTTATAGATTCCTTGATCTTCATTTCCAGTTCCGGGAAAGAAGGAGGAGGTGACGGTTGTTCTGATTCATCTTCAGACCCTTCAGATACTTCAAAGTCTTCCTCTTCTTCAGGTTTATGGATCCTATTAGGCAGTGCATCATTATCATCAATGGAAAGGGGGAGAAGGAACGGACCATGATCATCCATAAGATACTCTATAAAGGATTCAGGCAGCTCATGAATCATTGTTTTTATGGAATCAGATTTAAATCTGGGATACCACTCCTGAATCTGGCACCTATTTACTTCTTCCTCTTTCATTTTCTTAGGAAAGTAATAAACTTTACCTCTGAAACAAAAATTATCAATAATCAAATTTACTATAAGCAGCTGCTAAAGGTTAAAAAAATATGAGCCAACAAATACAGAGAACCAAATGAATGAGTTTGCCTAACAAAAAATTAATGATTTAAATGGATTTTATGAAACAAGAGACAAGGAAAAGAAAACGGAGCGAACGTTTGGGGTAACAACAACAACTAATTACATCTACATATGCAATCAAGTCAAGTATTAGTTGGATTTGTGCATAGTAATCCCAACAACAACATATTCAATGAAATCCCACAAGCCGGTTCAGTGGAGGGTGGTAAGGAAGTACGCAGACCTTATCCCTAAATTCTAATTTATTGCATGATGGAATTACGCCGCAAATATCAATTTTTTGCAGTTGTACGTAGTTTTTACCCTTTATCTTAACAATTCACTCATCATACTACTATATAGCTAACATAACTATTTAATTAAAAAGGAAACAGAAGACTCCGACTGTTAACAGCAACCGCCTGAACAAATCAATCATCACCAACATTGAAGGCACGCGTTTTTTTTTTCTTTTGGAGATTTAAAGCAGAAAAAAAAACAGTGAAGCTGAGAAAGTAACTAAAATCTAATGGAAAAAAAAGGAGAGAACAACTTACTGCTAGCCACTGAAAACGCAGAGAAGAAACGCAGAGATGGAGGAAAGGAAGAAGAGACCAAAGATGAAGAAACCGCTGGAAGAAACAAGAAAAGAAAAGAAACGTTAGGTCTAGGGCTTTTTGTAATTGAGGGTAATGTTGGAATTACAAGAAAGTTATAAGAGAGATTACCAATTCGACTCAAGTCGGCGCTAGTAGAAGTAAGCTTATTTTAAAAAAAAATTGCAGGCTACTTACGATTTATTTTTAAATTTTTATGTTTTTTTAATAGGAAATTCTCATAAAGATATTTAAACACGTCATTTTCTTTTTATTTAATTTGTAATTGGCAAAGAAATTTTATTTCCTCCTAAGCTTCTTAAAATAAGAAGAAAATTAAAAACATTTTATTTATGCTCTTCCTCTTCCTTATCTATCCTATCTCTATTTTAAAAAAAAGCATAAATTGAACTCACTCTTCACTTCTTTTTCCAAGATTTTCACTAAGCAACCTATTAATTCGAGATTGGGTCATAAAATTAATTAATTTAAAGAATCAAGAAAAATAATTCCAATACATTGTTATATTCCTATAGATATTTCTCTTTCTCTTTCTAACCAAACAATTACTTTTGTACACCTATTGTGATTCCTACTACAAGAGTATAGGGACAAGCATCCATATGATCCCACAGACTTATTTTAAGGATTCCAATTCAAAATACGGAAGAAACAAGTGTTTCCACACTCTACCACCTAGTCAATTCTATTCCACTTAATCCCTCTTTCATGGCCATATATCTTTCCGGCTAAGGAATTGGAAATCTTTCTCCTGTTACATGAATCCAATTTTCATTTCATTTCTATCAATAGAATCCAATATAGTACTATCGAAAGCATCATTACAAATGATCAACCTGATTCATTGAGCAGTCTTTTTGCTTTACTTACACCACTTTGACGACTCCGTCAAGCATGATAAAATACTGTCCATTAATGTTCAAACAAAACTTTGCTAATTAACATAATATAGAACACAATGTGTTATCATTTTCTACAACACAATATTGGTCAATATTACTGTAAATAAAACATGATCTTTCAATGTCATTTGGGAATGAAGGTCTGCTAACAGTAGATTCCCAACAATAAATTAGCGGGAAAAGACAACCAAAAAAAAAAAAAAGGAAAAAAAAGAGAGAGGAAGGATGAAATTCTGCAAATTGATTAAACTGCAACACCCCACAACATTCACATCAATCAAATATAGCATTTCTCCACCATCACCCCAGCCAGGCCAAAAGGGAAACCTTTTTTTTAAAAGTTACCTATAAGAAATTCGTGTGAAAGAGCTGACCATCAACTACAAAGGTGAGATATCAACCCAAAAAAAAAAAAGGAAAAAATGAGCTGCAGTTACTTAGGTGCTCAAAGTAAACTAGATTAGAGTACAAATACTAGGAGACAAGCATAATAAAGATTCTAAATCAATAGCAAAAGAGAACTTCTAGAGTATGCACTGGCTCCATTGAAATGCTTGTGGATTACCAATCAAAATGGCCATGCCACTATTTCAATGCCAATCATATAAACCATTACTTCATCTGCCACAGACACTTCCACTAACAAAGGTCATCGAGAACCATTCACAAAAATAAGAAAAACACTAGTAAGTTCAGCCTTCTTTAAAACTCTGCTTTGCAAGGCAATCAAACCTCATCCCAACGATGTTGGATGATGCAATCCTACAGGTCAACCTACAAATCAATAAAACAGATTACAGAAAATTTTGAGAATGAAGTTTCAGTCATGAACACAGAATAATGCAGCTCAGCTATCTGCTTTAATCTTACTCCAATTTCAAGGGGAAACAAAATTGAAATGGAAGAAAAACAGTTGTGCAATCAAGAAAAGGAGCAAATGGGGCATATTCCTCTCATAGTTAGCAGAAGATCGAAGGTGAGGGTGGAAGCAAAAAGACCTGTACTTCTACAAGCTGCCTTTGGATGTTGAGTGAAGGAATATTTCAAGAACTTAATTCTCTATCTGGTTC
>JAJOOO010001799.1:0-38478 GCA_029582685.1 Solanum piurae
CTAAAACCAAAACCTAAACCCTAAACCCTAAATGCTAAACCATAAATCCTAAACCGTAACCCTAACCCCTAAATCGGATGACTTAAACACTAAACCTTAAACTCTAAACCCTAAACCCAAAACCCTAGACCCTACACACTAAACCCTAAACCCTAAACCCTAAACCCTAAATCCTAAACCCTAAATCCTAAACCCTAAATCCTAAATACTAACCCTAAACCCTAAATCCTAAACCCTAAACCTTAAACTCTATACCCTAAACGCTAAACCCTAAACCCTACATCTCAAACCCTAAACCCTAAACCAAAAACCAAAAACCATAAACCCTTACTCTTATATCCAAACCTCTAAACCCTAAACCCCTAAACCCAAATCTAAACCCTAAACCCTAAACTGTAAACTCTAAATCACAAACTCCGTACCCTAAACCGTAAACCCTAAATCTAAACCCTAAATCCAAAATCTAAACCCTAAACCCTAAACCTTAAACCCATAATCCTAAACTCTAAACCCTAATCCCTAAATCCTAAACTTTAAACACTAATCCCTAATCCCTAAACTCCAAATCCTAAAACATAAACAATAAACCCTAAAAACTAACCCTAAACCCTTAAACCAAAACCCTAAACCCTAATCCCTAAATCCTAAACTCTAACCCTAAACTCTAACCCTAAACCCTAAACCGTAAACCCTAAACCCTAACCCCAAATCCTAAACCCAAAACTATAAATCCTCAACCCTAAACCATAAACCCTAAACCCTATGCCCTAAACCCTAGCCCTAAACTAGAAATCCTAAACCCTAAACCGTTAAAACTAAACCCTAAACCCTAATCCCTAAACCCTAATTCCTAAACCCTAAACCAAAAACCAAAAACCATAAACTCTTACCCCTATATCCAAACCTCTAAACCCTCAACCACTATACCAAATCTAAACTCTAAACTGTAAACCCTAAACCTAAACCCTAAACCCTAAACATTAACCCTAAACTATAATCTCTAAATCCCAAACTCCTTAACCTAAACCCTAAACCCTAAACCCTAAACCCTAAACCCATAATCCTAAACTCTAAATCCTAATCCCTAAATCCTAAATTTTAAACACTAATCCCTAATCCCTAAACTCGAAATCCTAAACCATAAACCATAAACCATAAACCCTAAAAACTAACCCAAAACCCTATATCCTAAACCCTAAAACCTAAACTTTAAACCCTAATCCCTAAATCCTAAACTCTAAACCCTAAATTCTAACCCTAAACCCTAAACCCTAAACCCTAACCCTAAACCCTAACCCTAAACCCTAAACCATAACCCCAAATCCAAAACCCTAAACTATAAATCCTAAACCCTAAACCCTAAACCCTGACCCTAAACCTAAATTCTAATCCCTAAATTCAAACTCTAAAATTTAAACCCTAAAACCTAAATCATAAAATCTAAACACTTATCCCTAACCCTAACACTGAAACCTTAAACCCTAAACCCTAAACCTTAAACCCTAAACCATAAACTTAAACCATAAATCCTAAACCCTAAACTCTAAACCAGAACCCTAAACCCTAAACCCTAAATATTGAGCCAAATACCCTCAACCCAAAACCCAAAACCCTAGAACTTAAATCCTAATACTTAAACCCAAAATCCTAAACCCTAAGCACTAAATCATAACCCTAAACCCTAAATCCTAAACCCTAAATAATATATCCTAAAGCCCTAAATCCTAAACTCTAAAGCCTAAACGCTAAAACTTAAACCCTAAACCCTAAACCCTCAATCCTAAACGCTAAAGTGTAAGCCCTAAACCCTAAGCACTAAATCCTAAACTCTAAACCCTAAGCCCTAACCCTAAATTTGAATGACTAAACCGTAAACCATAAACTTGAACCATAAACTTGAACCATAAACCCTAAATCCTAAACCCCAAACCCTAACCTCTAAACCCTAAATCCTAATCCCTAAATCCTAAGCCTCAAACCATAAACCATAAACCCTAAACCCTAAACCCAAAACCCAAAACCCAAAACCCAAAACCCAAAACCCTAGACCCTAAACCCTAAAACTAAATTATAACCCTAAACCCTATATCCTAAACCCTAAACCCTAAATCCTAAACCCTAAACCCTAAACCTTAAACTCTATATCCTAAACCTTTAACCCTAACCCATAAACACTAAATCCTAAACTATAAACTCTAAACCCTAACCCTAACCCTAAACCTTAAACCCTAAACAATAAACCCTAAACCCCAAACCATAAACCTTAAAGCATACCCCTAAACCCTAAATCCTAAATCATAAACCCTAAACCCTAAACCCTAAATCCTGACCCTATACCTAAATTATAATCCCTAAATCCAAAATCTAAACTCTAAACCCTAAACCCTAAACCCTAAAACATAAACTCTAAACCCTTATCCCTAACCCTAAAACTGAAACACTAAACCCTAAACCCTAAACCCTAAACCTTAAACCCTAAACCCTAAACCAAAAACCTAAATCCTAAATCCTAAACCCTAAACCTTAAACCCTAAACCCTAAATACTAAGGCAAAAACCCAAAACCCTAAACCCTAAACACTAAGCCATAACCCTAAACCCTAAATCCTAAACCCTAAATCCTGAACCCTAAAGCCTAAACTCTAAACCCTAAACTCTAAACCCTAAACCCTAAACCCTAAACCCCAAACCCTAAACCCTAAACCCTCAATCCTAAACTCTAAAGTGTAAGCATTCAACCCTAAATGCTAAATCCTAAACTCTAAACCCTAATCCCTAACCCCAAATCCAAAGCCCTAAACCCTAAACCTGAACCATAAACGCTAAATCCTCAACCCTAAACCCTAACCCCTAAAGCCTAAATCCTAAGCCTTAAACATTAAACCCTAAACCCTAAACACAAAACCAAAAACCCAAAACCCAAGATCCTAAACCCTAAATTATAAACCATAACCCTAAACCACCCTATATTCTAAACACTAAACCCTAAACCCTAAATCTTACACTCTATACCATAAACCTTAACCCTTAAACCCTAAACCCTAAACCTAAAACCGAAAACCCTAAACCTTAAATGTTAATCCCTAAACCCTAAACTGTAAACCATAAACACTTAACCATAACCTTAAACCCTAAATCCTAAACTCTAAACTGTGATCCCTAAATCCAAAACCTAAACCCTAATTGTAAACCCTAAATCCAAAGCCCAAAACCCTAAACCATAAACCCTAAACCCTAACCCTTTACCCTAAATCCTTCACCCTACACCCTACACCCTAATTCCTAAGCCCTAAATCCTATGCCCTAAACCCTAAATACCAAACATTAAACTCAAAACCTTAGACCATATACCCTAAACACTAACCCTAAACCCTAAACCCTAAACATTAAACCCTAAACCCAAAATCCTAAACTTAAAATTCTAAACCCTAAACCCTAAACCATAAACCCTAACCCTAATCCATAAATCCTAAACCCAAAATCCTAAACCATAAAATCTAAACTTTAAACTCTATACCCTAATCCCTAACCCCTATACTCTGAATTCTAAACCCTAAACTCTAAACTCTAACCCTAAATCATAAACCCTAAACTATAAACCCTAAACCCTAAAACCTAAAACCAAAACCCTAAACCGTAAATCCTAAACCATAAACCTTAAAACATAACACTAACCCCTTAAACCTAAACCCTAAACCCTAAACTCTAAACCCAAAACCTAAAACACTAAACCCTAAACCCTAAACCCTAAACCCTAAACCTTAAACCCTAAACCTTAAATTATAAATACTAACCCTGAACCCTAAATCCTAAACACTAAACCCTAAACCTTAAAATCTATAACCTAAACGCTAAACCCTAAACCCTGAATCTCAAACCCTAAACTAAAAACCATAAACTCTTACCCCTATATCCAAACCTCTAAACCCTAAACCCTTATACCCAAACCTCTAAACCCTAAACCCCTACACCCAAATCTAAACCCTAAACGCTGAACCCTAAACCCTAAACTGTAAACTCTATATCACAAACTCTAAACCCTAAACCCTAACTCTAAACCCTAAATCCAATATCTAAACCCTAACCCCTAAACCCTAAACCTTAAACCCATAATCCTAAACTCTAAACCCTAATCCCTAAATCCTAAACTTTAAACACTAATCCCTAATCCCTAAACTCGAAATACTAAACCATAAACCATAAACCCTAAACCCTAAAAACTAACCCTAAACCCTTAAACCTAAACCCTAAACCCTAATCCCTAATCCCTAAATCCTAAACTCTAACCCTAAACCCTAAACCCTAAACCCTAAACCCAAATCCTAAACCCTAAACTATAAATACTAAACCATAAACCATAAACCCAAAACCCTAAACCCTAAACCCTAAACCCTAAACTCGAAATCCTAAACCCTAAACCATAAACCCTAAAAACTAACCCTAAACCCTTAAAACTAAACCCTAAACCATAATACCTAAACCTTAAACCCAAAACCAAAAACCATAAACCCTTACCCATATAACCAAACCTCTAAACCCTAAACCGCTATACCCAAATCTAAACTCTAAACCCTAAACCCTAAACCTAAACCCTAATCCCTAAATCCTAAACTGTAAACTCTAAATCCCAAACTCCTTACACTAAACCCTAAACCCTAACTCTAAACCCTAAATCCAATATCTAAACCCTAACCCCTAAACCCTAAACCTTAAACACATAATCCTAAACTCTAAACCCTAATCCCTAAATCCTAAACTTTAAACACTAATCCCTAAACCCTAAACTCGAAATCCTAAATCCTAAACCATAAACCCTAAAAACTAACCCAAAACCCTATACCCTAAACCCTAAACACTAATCCCTAAATCCTAAACTCTAAACCCTAAACTCTAACCCTAAACCCTAAACCCTAAACCCTAAACCCTAAACCCTAATCCTTAACCCTAACCCCTAACCCCAAATCCTAAACCCTAAACTATAAATCCTAAACCCTAAACCCTAAACCCTGACCCTAAACCGAAATTCCAATCCCTAAATCCAAACTCTAAAATTTAAACCCTCAACCCTAAATCATAAAATCTAAGTACTTATCCCTAACCCTAACACTGAAACCTTAAACTCTAAACCCTAAACCTTAAATCCTAAAACCTAAACCATAAAACTAAACCCCACATCTAAACCCTAAACTCTAAACCAGAACCCTAAACCCTAAACCCTAAACCCTAAATACTAAGCCATAAACCCTTAACCCAAAAACCAAAACCCTAACCACTAAACCATAACCCTAAACCCTAAATCCTAAACCCTAAATCCTAAATCCTAAAGCCCTAAATCCTAAACCCTAAAGCCTAAACCCTAAAACTTAAACCCTAAACCCTTAATCCTAAACTTTAAGGTGTAAACCCTAAACCCTAAGCCCTAAATCCTAAACTCTAAACCCTAAGCCCTAACCCTAAATTCGAAGCCCTAAACCCGAAACCATAAACCGTAAACTTGAACCCTAAACCCTGAATCCTAAACCCCAAACCCTAACCTCTAAACCCTAAATCCTAATCCCTAAATACTAAGCCTTAAACCCTAAACCCTAAACCCTAAACCCAAAACCCAAAACCCAAAACCCAAAACCCTAGACCCTAAACCCTAAACACTAAATTATAACCCCAAACCCTAAATCCTATATCCTAAACCCTAAATCCTAAACCCTAAACCCTAAATCCTAAACCCTAAACCCTAAACCCTAAACCTTAAACTCTATACCCTAAACCTTTAACCCTAACCCTTAAACTCTAAATCCAAAACTCTAAACTCTAAACCCTAAACCATAAACCCTAAATCCTAACCCTAAACCCTAAACCCCAAACCATAAGCCTTAAATCATAACCCTAAACCCTAAATCCTAAATCATAAACCCTAAACCCTAAACCCTATATCCTGATCCTATACCTAAATTCTAATCCCTAAATCCAAATTCTAAACTCTAAACCCTAAACCCTAAACCCTAAACCCTAAACCCTAAAACATAAACTCTAAACCCTTATCCCTAACCCTAAAACTAAAACCCCAAACCCTAAACCCTAAACCTTAAACCATAAACCCTAAACAAAAAACCTAAACCCTAAATCTAAACCCTAAACCCTAAATCCTAAATCCTAAACTCAAAACCCTAAACCCTAAATACTAAGCTCTAAACCCTAAACACTAAACCAAAACCCTAAATCCTAAACCCTTATTCCTAAACCCTAAACCCTAAACACAAAACTCCAAACCCTAAACCCTCAATCCTAAACTCTAAAGTGTAAGCCTTCAACGCTAAACGCTAAATTCTAAACTATAAACCCTAATCCTTAACCCCAAATCCAAAGCCCTAAACCCTAAACCGTAAACACTAAACCCGAACCATAAACCCTAAATCCTAAATCCTAAACTTTAATCCCTAAAGCCTAAATCCTAATCCCTAAATCCCAAGCCTTAAACCCTAAACCCTAAACCCTAAACCCAAAACCCAACACCCAAAACCCAAAACCCAACACCCTAAACCCTAAACCCTAAACCCTAAATTATAAACCCTAACCCTAATCCCTATATTCTAAACACTAAACCCTAACCCTAAACCTTAAACTCTATACCCTAAACGCTAAACACTAAACCTTAAATCTCAAACCCTAAATCCTAAACCCTAAAGTAAAACCCTAAACACTTACCCCTATATCCAAACCTCTAAACCCTAAACCCTTATACCCAAACCTCTAAACCCTAAACCCCTAAACCCAAACCTAAACCCTAAACCCTAAACTGTAAACTCTATAACACAAACTCCTTACCCTAAACCCTAACTCTGAACCCTAAATCCAAAATCTAAACCCTAAACTCTAAACCTTAAACCCATAATCCTAAACTTTAAACCCTAATCCCTAAATCCTAAACTTTAAACACTAATCCCTAATCACTAAACTCGAAATCCTAAACCTTAAACCATAAACGCTAAAAACTAACCCTAAACCCTAAAACTTAAATCCTAAACCCTAATCCCTAAATCCTAAACTCTAAACCCTAAACTCTAACCCTAAACCATAAACCCTAAACCCTAACCCCAAATCCTAAACCCTAAACCCTAAGCCCAAATCCTAAACCCTAAACTATAAATCCTAAACCCTAAATCCTAAACCCTGACCCTAAACCTAAATTCTAATCCCTAAATCCAAACTCTAAACTCTAAACCCTAAACCCTAAATCCTAAATCATAAACTGTAAACCCTAAATACTAAGCCCTAAACCCTAAACCCTAAACAAAAACCATAAACCCTTACCCCTATATCCAAACCTCTAAACCCTAAACCACTAAACCCAAATATAAACTCTAAAACCTAAACCCTAAACTCTAAACTGTAAACTCTAAATCCCAAACTCATTACCCTAAACCCTAAACCCTAACTCTAAACACTAAATCCAAAATGTAAACCCTAAACCCTAAATCTTAAACCTATAATCCTAAACTGTAAACCCTAATCCCTAAATCCTAAACTTTAAACACTAATCCCCAATCCCCAAACTCAAAATCCTAAACCCTAAACCATAAACCCTAAAAACTAAGCCTAAACCCTATATCCTAAACCCTAAACCCTAAATCCAAATCCATAAATCCTAAACTCTAAACCCTAACCCTAAAACTGAAACCTTAAACCCTAAACCTTAAACATTAAACCCTAAACCCTATACCATAAACCTGAACCCTAAATTTAAACCCTAAATCCTAAACCCTAAACTCTAAACCAAAACCCTAAACCCACCCCAAATCCTAAATAATGTGCCCTAAACACTTAACCAAAAATCTAAAACCCTAGAACTTAAATCCTAATACTTAAATCCTGAACCCAAAACCCTAAACCCTAAACACTAAATCATAACCCTAAACCCTAAATCCAAAATCCTAAAGCCCTAAATTTTAAACTCTAAAGCCTAAACCCTAAACCTTAAACCCCAAACCCTAAACCCTCAATCCTAAACTCTAAAGTGTAAGCCCTAAACCCTAAACCCTAAATCCTAAACTCTAAACCCTAAGCCCCAATCCTAAATCCGAAGCCCTAAAGCATAAACCATAAACCCTAAACTTGAACCCTAAACCCTCAACTTGAACCCTAAACCCTAAACCCTAAATCCTAAACCCTAAACCCTAACCTCTAAACCCTAATTCCTAATCCCTAAATCCTAAGCATTAAACCCTAAACCCTAAACCAAAATCCCAAAATCCAAATCCCAACACCCTAAACCCTAAACCCTAACCCTAAACCCTATATCCTAAACCCTAAATCCTAAACTCTAAACCCTAAACCTTAAACCAAAAACCTAAATCATAAACCCTAAATCCTAACCCTAAACCCTAAACCCCACACCATAAACCCTAAAGCATAACCCTAAACCCTAAATCCTAAATCATAAACCCTAAACCCTAAACTGTAAACCCTAAATCCTAAAAACTAAAACCAAAACACTAAACCCTAAATCCTAAACCATAAACCCTAAACTGTAACCCTAACCCCTAAATCCTATGACCTAAACCCTAAACCCTAAACTCTAAACCCTAAACCCTAAACCAAAAACCCTAGGCCCTACACACTAAACCCTAAACCCTAAATTATAAATACTAATCCTAAACCCTGAATCCTAAACCCTAAACCCTAAACCTTAAACTTTATACCCTAAAGGCTAAACCCTAAACCATGAATGTCAAACCCTAAACAAAAAACCATCAACCCTTATCCCTATATCCAAACCTATAAACCCTAAACCCCTATACCCAAACCTCTAAACTCTAAACCCCTAAACCCAAATCTAAACCCTAAACCCTAAACCCTAAACTGTAAACTACAAATCACAAACTTCTTACCCTAAACCCTAAACCCTAACTCTAAACCCTAAATCCAAAATCTAAACCCTAACTCTAAACCCAAAATCCAAAATCTAAACCCTAAACCATAAACCTTAAACCCATAATCCTAAACTCTAAACCCTAATCCCTAAATCCTAAACTTTAAACACTAATCCCTAATCCCTAAACTCGAAATCCTAAATATTAAACCATAAACCTTAAAAACTAAACCTAAACCCTAAAATCTAAACCCTAAACCTTAATTCCTAAATCCTAAACTCTAAACCCTAAACTCTAACCCTAAACCCTAAACCCTAAACTCTAACCCCAAATACTAAACCCTAAACTATAAATCCTAAACCCTAAAACCTAAACCCTAAACCCTGACCTTAAACCTAAATTTTAATCCCTAAATCCAAAATCTAAACTCTAAACCCTAAACCCTAAACCCTAAATCCTAAATCCTAAATCATAAACTCTAAACCCTAAATACTAAGCCCTAAACCCTAAACCCTAAACCAAAAACCATAAATCCTTATCCCTATATCCAAACCTTTAAACCCTAAACCACTAAACCCAAATGTAAACTTTAGCTGTAAACCCTAAACCTTAAACTATAAACTCTAAATCCCAAACTCCTTACCCTAAACCCTAAACCATAACTCTAAACCCTAAATCCAAAATTTATACCCTAAACACTAAACATTAAACCCATAATCCTGAACACTAATCCCTAAACTCGAAATCCTAAACTATAAACCATAAACCTTAAAAGTTAACCCTAAACCATATATCCTAAACCCTATATCCTAAACCCTAAACCCTAAACCCTAAACCCTAATCCCTAAATCTTAAACTCTCAACACTAAACTCTAACCCTAAACCCTAAACCCTAAACCCTAACCCCAAAACCTAAATCCTAAACAATAAATCCTAAACCCTAAACCCTAAACCCTAACCCTAAATCCTAAACCCTAAACTATAAATCCTAGCCCTAAACCCTAAACCCCAAACTTAAATTCTAATCCCTAAATCCAAACTCTAAACTCTAAACTCTAAACCCTAAACCCTAAATCCTAAATCATAAATTGTAAACTCTAAATACTAAGCCCTAAACCCTAAACCCTACACGAAAAACCATAAACCCTTACCCCTATATCCAAACCTCTAAACACTAAACCACTAAACCTATATCTAAACTCTAAACTCTAAACCCTAAACCGAAACCCTAAACCCTAAACTGTAAACTCTAAATCCCAAACTCCTTACCCTAAACCCTAAACCCTAACTCTGAACCTTAAATCCAAAATCTAAACCCTAAACCCTAAACATTAAACCTATAATCCTAAACTATAATCCTTAAACTTGAAATCCTAAACCATAAACCATAAACCTTAAAAACTAACTCTAAACCCTATATCCTAAGCCCTAAACCCTAAACCCTAAACCCTAATCCCTAAATCCTAAACTCTAAACACTAAACTCTAACCCTAAACCCTTAACCCTTAACCCCAAACCCTAAACCCTAACCCCAAATCCTAACCCCTAAACTATAAATCCTAAATCCTAAACCCTAAACCCTGACCTTAAACCTAAATTCTAATCCCTAAATCCAAACTCTAAACTCTAAACCCAAAACCCTAACCCTAAATCCTAACACCTAAACTATAAATCCTAAAACCCTAAACCCTAAACCCTAAACCCTAAATCCTAACCCTAAATCCTAAACCCTAAACCCTGACCTTGACCCTAAATTCTAATTCCTAAATCAAAACTCTAAACTCTAAACCCTAAATCCTAAATCATAAAATCTAAACCCTTATCCCTAACCCTAAAACTGAAACCTTAAACCCTAAACACTAAACCTTAAACCCTAAACCCTAAACCATAAACCTAAACCCTAAATCCTAAAACCTAAACTCTAAACCAGAATCCTAAACCCTAAACCCGAAACTTGAAACCCTAAACCCAAAACCCAAAACCCAAAACCCTAGAACTTAAATCCTAATACTTAAACCCTAAACCCAAAACCCTAAACCCTAAATACTAAACTGAAATCCTAAACCTTAAATCCTAAACCCTAAATCCTAAATCCTACAGCCTAAATCCTAAACCCTAAAACCTAAACCCTAAATCTTAAACCCCAAACCCTAAACCCACAATCCTAAACTCTAAAGTGTAAGCCTAAACCCTAAACCCTAAATCTTAAACTCTAAACCCTAATCCCTAACCCTAAACCCTAAGTCATACACCCTAAACTTGAACTCTAAACCCTAAATCCTAAACCCTAAACCCTAACCTCTAAACCCTAAATCCTAATGCCTAAATCCAAAACCCTAGACCCTAAACCTAATACCCAAAACCCTAGACCCTAAATTGTAAACCCTAACCCTAAACCGTATATCCTAAACCCTAAATCCTAAACACTAAACCCTAAACCTTAAACTCTAAAACCCAAAATCCTTAACCCTAACCTTTAAATTCTAAACCCAAACTCTAAACCCTAAACCCAAACCCTAAACCTTAAACCCTAAACTCTAAACCATAAACCCTAAATCCAAACCCTAAACCCTAAACCCCACACCATAAACCCTAAACTCTAAATCCTAAATCCTAAATCCTAAACCCTAAACCCTAAACCCTATATCCTAAATCCTAAATCCTAACCTTAAACACTAAACCCCACACCATAAACCCTAAACAATAACCCTAAACCCTAAATTCTAAATCTTAAACCCAAAACCCAAAACCCTAAACCCTAAATCCTGACCCTATACCTAAATTCTAATCCCTAAATCCAAACTCTAAACTCTAAACCCTAAACCCTAAACCCTAAATCATAAACTCTAAACCCTTATCCCTAACACTAAAACTGAAACCCTAAACCCTGAACCCTAAACCTTAAACCAAAAACCCTAAACCAAAAACCTATACCCTAAATCTAAACCCTAAACCCTAAACACTAAACACTAAACCCTAAACCCTAAATACTAAGCCCTAAACCCTAAAACCAAAACCATAAACCCTAGACACTAAACCATAACCCTAAACCCTAAATCTTAAACCCTAAATCCTAAACTATAAACCATAAACCCTAAACCCTAAACTCTAAACCCTAAACCCTAAACCCCAAACCCTAAACCCTAAACCCTCAATCCTAAACTCTAAAGTGTAAGCCCTAAACCCTAAACGCTAAATCCTAAACTCTAAACCCTAATCCCTAACCCCAAATCCAAAGCCCTAAACCCTAAACTATAAACCCTAAACCTGAACCATAAACCCTAAATCCTAAACCCTAAACCCTAACCCCTAAAGCCTAAATCCTAATCCCTAAATCTTAAGCCTTAAACCGTAAACCCTAAACCCAAAACCCAAATTCAAAAACCCAAAACCCAAGACCCTTAACCCTAAACCCTAAACCCTAAATTATAAACCCTAACCCTAACTCTTATATCAAACACTAAGCCCTAAACCCTAAATCTTAAAACTTAAACTCTATACCCTAAACCCTAACCTTTAAACTGTAAATCCTAAGACCCAAATCCTATGCCCTAAACCCTAAACTCCAAACTTTAAACCCAAAACCCTAGACCCTATACAATAAACACAAAACCCTAAATCCTAAACCTTAAACCTTAAACCCTAAACCATAAACCCAAAATACTAAACCATTAACCCTAACCCTAATCCATAAATCCTAAACACAAAATCCTAAACCATAAACACTAAACCTTAAACTCTATACCCTAATCCCTAACCCCTATACTCTAAACCCTAAACCCTAAAGACTAACCTTAAACCATAAACTATAAACCCTAAACAATAAAATCTAACACCAAAACCCTAAACCCTAAATCCTAAACCATAAACCCTAAACTGTAACCCTAACTCCTAAATCCTATTACCTAAATCCTAAACCCTAAACTCTAAACCCTAGACCCTACACACTAAACCCTAACCCCCAAACCCTAAATTATAAATACTAACCCTAAACCCTAAATCCTAAACCCTAAACCCAAAACCTTAATCTTTATACCCTAAATGCTAAACCCTAAACCGTAAATCTCAAACCCTAAACCCTAAACCGTAAATCAAAAACCATAAACCCTTACCGCTATATCCAAACCTCTAAACCCTAAACCCTTATACCTCTAAACCCTGAACCCCTAAACCCAAATCTAAACCCCAAACCTTAAACCCTAAACCTAAACCCTAAACCCTAAACTGTAAACTCTAAATCACAAACTCCTTACCCTAGAACCTAAACCCTAACTCTGAACCCTAAATCCAAAATCTAAACCTTAAACCTTAAACTCATAATCCTAAACTCTAAACCCTAATCCCTAAATCCTAAACTTTAAACACTAATCCCTAATCCCTAAACTAGAAATCCTAAACCCTAAACCATAAACCCTAAAAACTAACCCGAAACCCTATATCCTAAACCCTAAACCCTAAACCCTAAACCCGAAACCCTAATCCCTAAATCCTAAACTATAAGCTCTAAACACTAAACTCTAACCTTAAACCCTAAACCATAAACCCTAACCCCAAGTCCTAAACCCTAAATTATAAATCCTAAACCCTAAACCCTAAATTATAAACTCTAAACCCTAAACCCTAAACCCTAAATACTAAGCCCTAAACCAAAAACCATAAATCCCAAACCAAAAACCATAAACCCTTACCCCTATATCTAAACTTCTAAACCCTAAACCCTAAACAAAAATCTAAACTCTAAACCCTAAACCCTAAACCTAAACTCTAAACCCTAAACCCTAAACTGTAAATTTGAAATCCCAAACTCCTTACCCTAAACTCTAAACCCTAACTCTAAATCCTAAATCCAAAATCTAAACCCTAAACCCTAAACCTTAAACCCATAATACTAAACTCTAAACCCTAATCCCTAAATCCTAAACTTTAAACAGTAATCCCTAATCCCTAAACTCGAAATCCTAAACCCTAAACCATAAACACTAAAAAATAACCCTAAACCCTATATCCTAAAACTTAAAACCTAAACCCTAAACACTAATCCCTAAATCCTAAACTTTAAACCCTAAACTCTTACCCTAAACCCTAGACTCTAACCCCAAATCATAAACCCTAAACTATAAATCCTAAACCCTAAACCCTATACCCTGACCTTAAACCTAAATTCTAATCCCTAAATCCAAACTCTAAACTCTAAACCCTAAACCCTAAACCCTAAATCATAAACTGTAAACCATAAATACTAAGCCCTAACCCTAAACCCTTAACCATAAACCATAATCCCTTACCCTTATATCCAAATCTCTAAACCGTAAACCCTAAACCTAAACCCTAAACCCTAAACCCCAAACTATAAACTCTAAATCCCAAACTCCGTACCCTAAACCCTAACTCTAAACCCTAAATCCAAAATATAAACCCTAAACCCTAAACCTTAAACCCATAATCTTAAAGTCTAAACCCTAAGCCCTAAATCCTAAACTTTAAACATTAATCCCTAATAACTAAACTTGAAATCTTAAACCCTTAAACCTAAACCCAATACCCAAAACCCTAGACCCTAAATTATAAACCCTAACCCTAAACCCTATATCCTAAATCCTAAACCATAAACCTTAAACTCTATACCCTAAACCCTTAACCCTAACCCTTAAACTCTAAGCCCAAACTCTAAACACTAAACCCTAACTCTAAACCTTAAACCCTAAACCCTAAACCATAAACCCTAAATCCTAACCCTAAACACTAAACCCCACACCATAAACCCTAAAGCATAACCCTAAACCCTAAATCCTAAATCTTAAACCCGAAACCCGAAATCCTAAACCCTAAATCCTGACCCTATACCTAAATTCTAATCCCTAAATCCAAACTCTAAATTCTAAACCCTAAACCCTAAATCATAAACTATAAATCCTTATCCCTAACCATAAAATTGAAACCCTAAACCTTAAACCAAAAACCATAAAGAAAAAACCTAAACCCTAAATCTAAACCCTAAACCCTAAACACTAAACAATAAACCCTAAACCCTAAATACTAAGCCCTAAACCCTAAAGCCTAAACCTAAATACTACACACTAAACCATAACCCTAAACCCTAAATCCTAAACCATAAACCATAAACCATAAACCCTAAACCTTAAACCCTAAACCCCAAACCCCAAACTCTAAACTGTAAACCCTCAATCCTAAACTCTAAAGTGTAATCCCTAAACCCTAAACGCTAAATCCTAAACTTTAAACCCTAATCCCTAACCCCAAATCCAAAGCCCTAAACCCTTAACCATAAACCCTAAACCTGAACCATAAACCCTAAATCCTAAACCCTAAACCCTAAAGCCTAAATCCTAATACCTAAATCCTAAGCCTTAAACCCTAAACCCTAAACCCTAAACCCTAAACCCAAATCCAAAAACCAAAAACCCAAGACCCTTAACCATAAACCCAAAACCCTAAATTATAAACCCTAACCCTAACTATTATATCCTAAACACTAAACCCTAAACCCTAAACCTTACACCTTAAACTCTATACCATAAACCCTAACCTTAAACCCTAAATCGTAAGCCCCAAATCCTATGCCCTAAACCCTAAACCCCAAACCTTAAATCCAACACCCCAGACCCTATACCATAAACACTAAACCCTAAACCCTAAACCTTACACCATAAACCCTAAACCCTAAACCCAAAACTTTAAACCATAAACCCTAACCCTAATCCATAAATCCTAAACCCAAAATACTAAATCATAAACACTAAACCTTAAACTCTATACCCTAATCCCTAACCCCTATACTCTAAATCCTAAACCCTAAACCCTAACCTTAAACCATAAACCATAAACAATAAACGCTAAACGCTAAAACCTAAAACCAAAACCCTAAACCCTAAATCCTAAACCATAAACCCTAAACCGTAACCCTAACCCCTAAATCCTATTACCTAAACCCTAAACCTTGAACTCTAAACCCTAGACCCTACACACTAAGCCCTAAACCCTAAACCCTAAACTCTAAATTATAAATACTAATCCTAAACCCTAAACCCAAAACCTTAATCTCTATACCCTAAATGCTAAACCCTAAACCCTAAACCCTAAACCCAAAACCATAAACCCTTACCACTATATCCAAACCTCTGAACCCTAAACCCTTATACCCCTAAACCCTGAACCCCTAAACCCAAATCTAAACCCCAAACCTTAAACCCTAAACCTAAACCCTAAACCCTAAACCCTAAACTGTAAACTATAAATCAAAAACTCCATACCCTAAACCCTAAACCCTAACACTAAAACCCTAAACCTTAAACCCATAATCCTTAACTCTAAACCCTAATCCCTAAATCCTAAATTTTTAAACTAATCCCTAATCCCTAAACTCGAAATCCTAAACCCTAAACCTGAACCATAAACCTTAAATCCTAAACCCTAAACCCTAAACCCTAAACCCTAAATTCTAATCCCTAAATCCTAATCCTTAAACCCTAACCCCTAAACCCTAAACCCTAAACCCAAATCCAAAAACCAAAAACCCAAGACCCTTAACCCGAAACCCTAAACCCTAAATTATAAACCCTAACCCTAACTATTATATCCTAAACACTAAACCCTAAACCCTAAATCTTACACCTTAAACTCTATTCCATTAACCCTAACCTTAAACCCTAAATCGTAAGACCCAAATCCTATGCCCTAAACCCTAAACCCTAAACCCTAAACCTTAAACCCAACACCCTAAACCCTATACCATAAACACTAAACCCTAAAACCTAAACCTTAAACCTTAAACCCTAAACCCTAAACCCAATACTTTAAACCATAAACCCTAATACTAATCCATAAATACTAAACCCGAAATCCTAAATCATAAACACTAAACCTTAAACTCTATACCCTAATTCCTAACCGCTATACTCTAAATCCTAAACCCTAAACCCTAACCTTAAACCATAAACCATAAACAATAAACCCCAAACGCTAAAATCTAAAACCAAAACCCTAAACCCTAAATCCTACACCAAAAACCCTAAACCGTAACCCTAACCCTTAAATCCTATTACCTAAACCCTAAACCCTAAACTCTAAACCCTAGACCCTACACACTGAGCCCTAAACCCTAAACCCTAAACCCTAAATTATAAATACTAATCCTAAACCCTAAACCCAAAACCTTAATCTCTATACCCTAAATGCTAAACCCTAAACCCTAAACCCAAAACCATAAACCCTTACCTCTATATCCAAACCTATGAACCCTAAACCCTTATACCCCTAAACCCTGAACCCCTAAACCCAAATCTAAACCCCAAACCTTAAACCCTAAACCTAAACCCTAAACCCTAAACCCTAAACCCTAAACTCTAAATCACAAACTCCTTACCCTAAACCCTAAACCCTAACACGAAACCCTAAATCCAAAATCTAAACCCTAAACCTTAAACCCATAATCCTTAACTCTAAACCCTAATCCCTAAATCCTAAACTTTTAACACCAATCCCTAATCCCTAAACTCGAAATCCTAAACCCTAAACCCTAAACCCTAAACCTGAACCATAAACCCTAAATCCTAAACCCTAAACCCTAAACCCTAAATCCTAATCCCTAAATCCTAATCCATAAACCCTAAACCCTAAACCCAAATACAAAAACCAAAAACCCAAGACCCTTAACCCGAAACCCTAAACCCTAAATTATAAACCCTAACCCTAACTATTATATCCTAAACACTAAACCCTAAACCCTAAACCTTACACCTTAAACTCTATACCATAAACCCTAACCTTAAACACTAAATCGTAAGCCCCAAATCCTATGCCCTAAACCCTAAACCCCAAACCTTAAACCCAACACCCTAGAACCTATACCATAAACACTAAACCCTAAACCCTAAACCTTAAACCATAAACCCTAAACCCTAAACCCAAAACTTTAAACCATAAACCTTAACCCTAATCCATAAATCCTAAACCCAAAATCCTAAATCATAAACACTAAACCTTAAACTCTATACCCTAATCCCTAACCCCTATACTCTAAATCCTAAACCCTAAACTCTAACCTTAAACCATAAACCACAAACAATAAACCCTAAACGCTAAAATCTAAAACCAAAACCCTAAACCCTAAATCCTAAACCATAAACCCTAAATCGTAACCCTAACCCCTAAATCCTATTACCTAAACCCTAAACCCTGAGCTCTAAACCCTAGACCCTACACACTAAGCCCTAAACCCTAAACCCTAAATTAAAAATACTAATCCTAAACCCTAAACCCTAAACCTTAATCTCTATACCCTAAATGCTAAACCCTAAACCCTAAACCCAAAACCATAAACCATTACCGCTATATCCAAACCTCTGAACCCTAAACCCTTATACCCCTAAACCCTGAACCCCTAAACCCAAATCTAAACCCCAAACCTTAAACCCTAAACCTAAACCCTAAACCCTAAACTGTAAACTCTAAATGACAAACTCCTTACCCTAAACCCTAAACCCTAACACTAAACCCTAAATACAAAATGTAAACCCTAAACCTTAAATCCATAATCCTAAACTCTAAACCCTAATCCCTAAATCCTAAACTTTTAACACTAATCCCTAATCCCTAAACTCGAAATCCTAAACCCTAAACCCTAAACCCTAAAGCTTAAATCCTAATCCGTAAATCCTAAGCCTTAAACCCTAAACCCTAAACCCAAATCCAAAAACCAAAAACTCAAGACCCTTAACCCTAAACCCTAAACCCTAAATTATAAACCCTAACCCTAACTATTATATCCTAAACACTAAACCCTAAACCCTAAACCTTACACCTTAAACTCTATACCATAAACCCTAACCTTAAACCCTAAATCGTAAGCCCCAAATCTTATGCCCTAAACCCTAAACCCTAAACCCCAAGCTTTAAACCCAACACCCTAGACCCTATACCATAAACACTAAACCCTAAACCCTAAACCTTAAACCTTAAACCCTAAAGCCTAAACCCAAAACTTTAAACCATAAACCCTAACCCTAATCCATAAATCCTAAACCCAAAATCCTAAACCATAAACACTAAACCTTAAACTCTATACCCTAATCCCTAACCCCTATACTCTAAATCCTAAACCCTAAACCCTAACCTAAAACCATAAACCATAAACAATAAACCCTAAACGCTAAAATCTAAAACCAAAACCCTAAACCCTAAATCCTAAACCATAAACCCTAAATCGTAACCCTAACTCCTAAATCCTATTACCTGAACCCTAAACCCTGAACTATAAACCCTAGACCCTACACACTAAGCCCTAAACCCTAAACCCTAAACCCTAAATTATAAATACTAATCCTAAACCCTAAACCCAAAACCTTAATCTTTATACCCTAAATGCTAAACCCTAAACCCTAAACCCAAAACCATAAACCCTTAACGCTATATCCAAACCTCTGAACCCTAAACCCTTATAACCCTAAACCCTAAACCACTAAACCCAAATCTAAACCACAAACCTTAAACCCTAAACTGTAAACTCTAAATCACAAATTTGTTACCCTAAACCCTAAACCCTAATACTAAACCCTAAATCCAGAATCTAAACCCTAAACCTTAAATCCATAATCCTAAACTCTAAACCCTAATCCCTAAATCCTAAACTTTTAACACTAATCCCTAATCCCTTAACTCGAAATCCTAAACCCTAAACCCTAAACCCTAAACCCGAACCATAAACCCTAAATCCTAATCCCTAAACCCTAAAGCCTAAATCCTAATCCCTAAATCCTAAGCCTTAAACCCTAAACGCTAAACCCAAATCCAAAAACCAAAAACTCAAGACCCTTAACCCTAAACCCTAAATTATAAACCCTAACCATAACTATTATATCCTAAACACTAAACCCTAAACCCTAAAACTTACACCTTAAACTCTATACCATAAACCCTAACCTTAAACCCTAAATCGTAAGCCCCAAATCCTATGCCCTAAACCCTAAACCCCAAACCTTAAACCCAACACCCTAGACCCTATACCATAAACACTAAACCCTAAACCCTAAACCTTAAACCTTAAACCCTAAACCCTAAACCCAAAACTGTAAACCATAAACCCTAACCCTAACCCTAACCCTAATCCCTAATCCCTAAACTCGAAATACTAAACCCTAAACCATAAACCCTAAAAACTAACCCTAAACCCTATATCCTATACCCTAAAACCTAAAACCTAAAACCTAAACCCTAATCCCTAAATCCTAAACTCTAAACCCTAAATCCTAAACTCTAAACCCTAAACTCTAACCCTAAACCCTAAACCCTAACCCCAAATCCTAAACCCTAAACTATAAATCCTAAACCCTAAACCCTAAACACTAAACACTGACCCTAAACCTAAATTCTAATCCCTAAATCCAAACTCTAAACTCTAAACCCAAAACCCTAAACCCTCAACCCTAAATTATAAACTCTAAGCCCTAAATACTAAGCCTTAAACCATAAACCCTAAACCAAAAACCATAAACCCTTACCTCTATATCTAAACATCTAAACCCTAAACCCCTAAACCCAAATCTAAACTATAAATCCTAAACCCTAAACCTAAACCTTAAACCCTAAACCATAAACCCTAAACTGTAAAATCTTAATCCCAAACTCCTTACCCTAAACTCTAAACCCTAACTCTAAATCCTAAATCCAAAATCTAAACCCTAAACCCTACATCTTAAACCCATAATACTAAACTTTAAACCGTAATCCCTAAATCCTAAACTTTAAACACTAATCCCTAATCCCTAAACTCGAAATCCTAAACCCTAAACCATAAACACTAAAAAATAACCCTAAACCCTATATCCTAAAACTTAAAACCTAAACCCTAAACACTAATCCCTAAATCCTAAACTCTAAACCCTAAACTCTTACCCTGAACCCTAAACCCTAACCTCAAATCATAAACCCTAAACTATAAATCCTAAACCCTAAACCCTATACCCTGACCCTAAACCTAAATTCTAATCCCTAAATCCAAACTCTAAACTCTAAACCCTAAACCCTAAATCATAAACTATAAACCATAAATACTAAGCCCTACCCCTAAACACTAAACCAAAAACCATAAACCCTTACCCTTATATCCAAACCTCTAAACTGTAAACCCCTAAACTCAAATCTAAACTCTAAACCCTAAACCCTACACTGTAAAATCTAAATCCCAAATTCCTTACCCTAAACCCTAAACCCTAACTCTAAACCCTAAATCCAAAATCTAAACCTTAAACCCTAAACCTTAAACCCATAATCCTAAACTCTAAACCTTAATCCCTAAATCCTACACTTTAAACACTAATCCCTAATCCGTAAACTCGAAATCTTAAACCCTAAACCATAAACCCTAAAACTAACCCTAAACCCTATATCCTAAACCCTAAAACCTAAACCCTAAACCTTAATACCTAAATCCTAACTCTAAATCCTAAACTCTAACCCTAAACCTTAAACCCTAAACCCTAAACCATAACCCCAAATCCTAAACCCTAAACTATAAATTCTAAACCCTAAATCCTAAACCCTAAACACTGATCCTAAACCTAAATTCTAATCCCTAAATCCAAACTCTAAACTCTAAATTCTAAACCCTAAATCATAAAATCTAAACTCTTATCCCTAACCCTAAACCTGAAACCTTAAACCCTAAACCCTAAACCTTAAACCCTAAACCCTAAACCATAAACCTAAACCCTAAATCTAAACCCTAAATCCTAAACCCTAAACTCTAAACCAGAACCCTAAACCCTAAACTCTAAATAGTGAGCCCTAAATCCTTAACCCAAAACCCTAGAACTTAAATTCTAATACTTAAACCCTAAACCGAAAACCTTAAACCCTAATCACTAAACCATAACCCTAAACCCTAAATCCTATACCCTAAATCCTAAATCCTAAAGCCCTAAATCCTAAACCCTAAAGCCTAAACCTTAAACCCTAAACCCTAAACCCTAAACCCTCAATCCTAAACTCTAAAGTGTAAGCCCTAAACCCTAAATCCTAAACTCTAAACCCTAGGCCCTAACCCTATATCTGAAGCCCTAAACCCTAAACCCTAAACCCTAAACTTGTATCCTAAATCCTAAATCCTAAACCCTAAACCCTAACCTCTAAACCCTAAATCCTAATCCTTAAACTCTAAACCCTAAACCCTAACCCCAAAACCCAAAACCTTAGACCCTAAATTATAAACCCTAACCCTAAACCCTATATCCTAAACCCTTAACCCTAACCCTTAAACTCTAAATCCTAAACTCTAAACCCTAAACCCTAACCCTAAACCCCAAACCCTAACCCTAAACCCTAAACCTTAAACTCTAAACCATAAACCCTAAATCCTAACCCTAAACCATATACCCCACACCATAAACCCTAAAGCATAACCCTAAACCCTAAATCCTAAATCTTAAATCCGATACCCTAAATCCTAAATCTTAAACCCAAAACCCTAAACCCTAAATCCTGACCCTATGCCTAAATTCTAATCCCTAAATCCAAACTCTAAACTCTAAACCCTAAACCCTAAACCCTAAACCCTAAATCATAAACTCTACTTTTCAATTGCACAAAGCAAAGTTTGATCAGCACCTCAAATGTGACATGATGCAAGAAATATTGATATGCGTAGTAACTTCCCAACAATTGACAAATTTTGAGAATTTATCTGAATACAAGATTTAATGATTGTGGGAAGGTGGAAACAATATTATAAGTATGAAGTTGGAAATTCTGAACAACTAGAGATGTTTTCAAGATTATCAAGGTGAGCTGACTAGCAAACGAAAGCAGTCTATCTCAAGCTAAAATTAGCTTCAAATGGGAGCAACTATCCTCAAAGACAATGCCACAAATCGACCACCACTTAAAAGAAAACTCATAAATTTTCTTTGTTTCTTTTCTAAAATAGAGAAATGCTCCTGACATAAAAGATATCTTGAAGACTCAAATTTGTTGACATTATTGCAAGAAAACGAAAAAAAAAGGAAAAAATTTACATGCATTGTTTCTCCTAGGATAAATATTTCCTAGTCTGAGATATTTATTTCTCATTTTCTCCTAGGATAAACACTTCCTAGTCGGAGACTGTTAGTATCATTATTATTGTTTATTTGTTTATTTCTTTCTCTCCTAGAATAAGCATTTTCTAGTGTCAGACAGTTATTTTTCATTTTTCTCCTAGGATAAATATTTTCTAATCTAAGACATTTAAAAATAAAAAATAAAATGTTATTTTGATTGTATTTGATGATTCAGTTTGGCAAAATTCTCCTACATAATGGAAAGTAGAGTAGCAGGACCCTCCTAAACAATGGGAATTAGCGTAGCAAGACCCTCATAAATAATGGGAATTAGCGTAGCAGGACCCTCCTAAACAATGGGAATTAGCGTAGCAGGACCCTCCTAAATAATGGGAATTAGCGTAGCAGGACCTTCCTAAACAATGGGAAATAGCGTAGCAGGACCCTCCTAAACAATGGGAATTAGCGTAGCAGGACCCTCCTAAACAATGGGAATTAGCGTAGCAGGACCCTCCTAAACAATGTAAATTAGCGTAGCAGGACCCTCCTAAACAATGGGAATTAGTGTAGCAGGACCCTTCTAAACAATGGGAAGTAGAGTAGCAGGACCCTCCTAAACAATGGGAATTAGCGTAGCTGGACCCTCCTAAATAATGTGAATTAGCGTAGCAGGACCCTCATAAACAATGGGAAGTAGAGTAGCAGGACCCTCCTAAACAATGGGAATTAGCGTAGTAGGACCCTCCTAAACAATGGGAATTAGCGTAGCAGGATCCTCCTAAACAATGGAAATTAGCGTAGGAGGACCCTCATAAACAATGGGAAGTAGAGTAGCAGGACACTCCTAAACAATGGGAATTAGTGTAGCAGTACCCTCATAAACAATGGAAATTAGCGTAGCAAGGACCCTCCTGAACAATGGGACGTAGTGTAACAAGGACCCTCCTGAACAATGAGACGTAGTGTAGCAAGGACCCTCCTGAATAATGGGACGTAGTATAGCAAGGACGCTCGTGAACAATGAGACATAGAATAGCAAGGACCCTCTTACATAATGAGATTTAGATTAGCAGGACTCTCATGAACAATGGGATTAGCAGAACCCTCCTACATAATGGGATTTGGTTACTTTCTCATAGGATAAACACTTCCTATTCTGAGTTTGTTTTTCTTTAATTAACATTTGCTAATATCTCACAAAAAATTTCCAGTGAAAACTGGGGAAACTTTTTTTGTATATTTCTTTTGTTTGTGATGGTTTTCAGGTTTCTTCAAGCGAAACATGGATTTGAAATTCAGGAACAAAGTTTCAACTCTTTTCAGAATGATCAATCCCATGATAGCCAGAAACAACTTCTTCAATGCATGTAGCAGCCTGACTTCCTGATATCTATTTCTATTCAGCCTTTGATCAAGAAAACATGCAGTCATTCAAGAACATATTCAAATTGTCATTTTGAAGAGTGCCAAAAACTCACTATTAGTGACAAGTTAAGCATCGAATTCAATTCAAGATCAAGATACTCACCCAAAAAATCAAGGTGATATTTGAAAGCCAAGACTCAAGTGAAGACTCAAGAGAAGCTGCATAGATAGGAGTTTGTACTTTTATTTTCCTTTAGACTATTAACATTCATTTTTTTTGTAAGGATAAGAGCCGCGACCTGGAGCCTCGATGGAACCTCACTTAACTTCTAATTCATCACCTCATCTCCTTGAACTACACGTGACCTGATTCCCTTATAACCTGGGATATGTAGGCTGTCCAAAACAAGGACTCGGTTGCATATTTTTCTTTCAAATAGAAGTCCGGTCAAAACTTGTCACGTTATCTACGTCTTTGTCCGAAAATACTTCGTGTTTCCTGTCAAAGAGGGGTAAACTGTAGACACGTAATTTTTTATCGAACTTAAAGTTTTACACCATTTTTAGTCCTTGAATATTTCTTATAAGTCTACATTAAATATTTTATTTTTCATCGTATTTTATTAAGTTTATTTTAAAAGGTTTGAAAACAACAAAAATATAATCTCTTTTTAAGGTAAGTTTTATTTTTTATTGTTTAAAAAAGATATGGAAAATTACAAAAAAATAAATATTTTCCTTTAATTTAGATTTAATAAATAAACTAGTGTTTCTTAATTATATTTTTTAATTAGCTATTTAACTTTTCTTATATTTATATTAATATAAAATAATTAGTTAATATTTTTAATTATTAAATTTTATATTTATATAAACTTAAAACTAACCCCACTACCCCAACTCCACTCACAACCCCACCATCTGCACACAATACACCACACTCCCTCACACGTACATTCACACACCCATTGCCACATCACACCACCCCATATCCTACATATACTACCCATTCCCAGAAAGAAAGAGGATCAGGAATACACACTCACACCAGAAGGGAAAAACACTTCTCACAGATACAAAAAACAACACGCAAAAACCTATTAAAAGCACAACACACACACGGACACAACCAAAAAAAATAGCAACAAAGGAAAAAACACGCTGCACACACATAAACATTCACGCATGAAAAGAAAAAAGAGGAATTCATTTTATTTTCAGTCTACTTTTCTTTCAAAAATTCATCAATACATTCAGATATATTTTTTTCCTTTTTCATTACTACTTTATTTAAACACAACACATATACAATCACAAATCACCTACAAGAACTTGGTGGGTGTTCTAATCGAGGTTCGATCAAGATTTTACGGTATTCAACTTTTCCTTATCTCTTTAATTTATTTATGGGATTTGATGTAATTTTATGACAAGTTTTCTTATATTATGTTTCATTCATGAATTTGATTGAAATGATTAATTTGTTAGTTGTTATATCTCTATTTCATGAATAAAGGTAGTTTTAATCGATGATTATTTTATTTATTTACTTATTATTATTTGGTTGTTGTGATCTCTTAAAAATGAACGGGTCGTAACAGTGTTCTTGTCTTGATTTTGATAATAATGATAAATTAGGTATAGTTAGGCTAAAAACCAAATAAATAAACAAATTATTGTTGTTTTATTTTATGAAACAAAAAATAAGATTTATTTTTTTACAATTCGTTATTGTTTTGTTTGATTAGAAAATGTATACTTAATTTTGACGTTAATTTTAAGAGTAATAAAAATATTAAAATAAAAAATAAAAAAATATGAATATGATCCAAAATTTTATCCTAGAATTTTAGTATTTTATTTTATTTGATTTTTCTTTATAAAGACTAAGTATTTTCTTTTAACATTAGACAAACTTTTAGGTACGTTAAAATTATTTGTTTCGATTAAGAATGCGGTTGCGCATCTTTTTTGAGACATTAAAAAAAATCAAGGATGCAGTGATGCACCTTGTCCAATAATATAATTAATTTTTATTAATTTAAAGTAGAGACTTATAGAAAAATAGATTATTAGGCGTGATGCAAAGAAGACAGTTACGTCTCTAAATATCAAGATCAAGAATGCGGTTACGCATCTAGGTTGAGACCCAATAAAGTTCAATAATTAAAACATGCGAGTAAACCATGGCCTGAAATAATATATCCAAGAATATTTTAAAGTAAGTATAAGTCAATAAAAAGCGACCGTGCTAGAACCACGGGGCTTGAGGGATGCCTAATACCTTCCCCTCGGTCAACAGAATTCCTTACCCAAATTTCTGGTTCGCAGACAAAAATAAAGAGTCATTTCCTTTTGATTAGGGATTAAACAAAAAAGGTGACTTGGAACACCATAACTCAATTCCAAGTGGCGACTCTGAATAAAAAAATCTCTAATCAATACCGTCACTTTAATTGGAAAAACTCTTACCATCGTGCGCGAAAAGGGGTGTGACACTATCTATTAGAGAAATTGGGAGTACAAAATTTCAGACGCAAGAAGCTTAAAAGGATTAAACAACCACCTTGAACATACTTCAAAATCCTTACAGAGAAGGCTTCCAATTTCAAGACACTCTATATAATTATGTCCAACATTTCAAGGACAACAACATTACATTTTTGACATGATATAAACTATACGATTTACTATGTCCTTTTAGGTATAGTAGTTAGTTTAGTCTTAGTTTCATTAATTTTTGTAAGGGGAGCATCTCCCTTATTTATGTTTTATTAGTAACTTTGTATTAATAGAAAAATCCTCTCTAGGTGCTTAGTTTTAATACTACATCTTATTGTATAGGTTGGAGTTGACTAACCTTAGTAGGTAGGTTGACCCTTTTCCCACCTTAGGTTGAAGGTAAGGTATATGTCCCCCTCCTTGTATATTTTGTTTTCATATATATTAAGGCCGGGGGCTGTTGCTCAGCCCCTGACCCCCTCAAGGGTCGTTCAATTTTAATTTTTTTTTTAAAAAAGAAGCATAAACCTTAAACCTTAAACCCCAAACCCTAAACCCTCGATCCTAAACTCTAAAGTGTAAGCCCTAAACCCTAAAACCTAAATCCTAAACTCTAAAGTGTAAGCCCTAAACCCTAAACCCAAAACCCTATATCCTAAACCCAAGATCCTAAACCCTAAACCCTAAACCCTATATCCTAAACCCAAGATCCTAAACCCTAAACCCTAAACCTTAAATTCTGTACCTTAAACCTAACCCTTAAACTCTAAATCCTAAACTCTAAACCCTAAACCCTAAACCCTAAACCATAAACCCTAAATCCTAACCCTAAACCCTAAACTCTAAACCCCACACCATAAACCCTAAAGCATAATCCTAAACCCTAAACCCTAAATCCTGGTCCTATACCTAAATTCTAATCCCTTAATCCAAACTCTAAACCCTAAATCATAAACTCTAAACCCTTATCCCTAACTCTAAAACTGAAACCCTAAACCCTAAACCTTAAACCATAAACCCTAAACCAAAAACCTAAACCCTAAAGCATAACCCTAAATCCTAAATCCTAAATCCTAAACCCTAAATACTAAGTGCTAAACCCTAAACCGTAAACACTAAACACTAAACCATAACCTTAAACCCTAAATCCTAAACCCTAAATCCTAAACACTAATCCTTAATCCCTAAACTCGAAATCCTAAACCATAAACCCTAAACCCTAAAAACTAATCCTAAACACTATATCCTAAGCTCTAAAACCTAAACCCTAAACCCTAATCCCTAAATCCTAAACTCTAAACCCTAAATTCTAACCCTAAACCCTAAACCCTAACCCCAAATCCTAAACCCTAAACAATAAATCCTAAAACCTAAACCCTAAACCCAAAACCCTGACCATAAACCTAACCTCCAATCCCTAAATCCAAACTCTAAACTCTAAACCCTAAACCCTAAATCATAAAATCTAAACCCTTATCCCTAACCCTAAACCCAAAACCTTAAACCCTAAACCCAAAACCTTAAACCCTAAACCCAAAACCTTAAACCCTAAACCCAAAACCTTAAACCCTAAAACCTAAACCATAAATCTAAACCCTAAATCTAAACCCTAAATCCTAAACCCTAAACCCTATATCAAAACTCTAAACCCTAAATACTAAGCACTAAACCCTTAACCCAAAACCCAAAACACTAAAACTTAAATCCCAATACTTAAACCCTAAACCTTAAACACTAAACCATAACCCTAAACCCTAAATTCAAAATCCTAAAGGCCTAATTCCTAAACCCTAAAGCCTAAACCCTAAACCTTAAACCCCAAACCCTAAACTCTAAAGTGTAAGCCCTAAACCCTTAATCCTAAACTCTAAACCCTAAGCCCTAACCCAAAATCCGAAGCCCTAAACCCTAAACCGTAAACCCTACACTTGAACCCTAAACCCTAAATCCTAAACCCTAAACCCTAACCTCTAAACCCTAAATCATAATCCCTAAATTCTAAGACTTAAACCCTAAACCCTAAACCCTAAACCTAAGACCCAAAATCCTAGACCCTAAACCCTAAACCCTATATCCTAAATGCTAAACCCTAAACCTTAAGCTCTATACCCTAAACCATTAACACTTACCCTTAAACTCTAAATCCTAAACTCTAAACCTTAAACCCTAACCCTAAACCCTAAACCCTAAACCATAAACCCTAAATCCTAACCCTAAACCCCACACCATAAACCCTAAAGCATAACCCTAAACCCCAAATCCTAAATCTTAAACCCTAAACCCTAAACCCTAAACAATAAACCCTAAACCCTAAACCCCACACCATAAACCCTAAAGCATAACCCTAAACCCTAAATCCTAAATCTTAAACCCTAAACCCTAAATCCTAAATCCTGACCCTAAACCTAAATTCTAATCCCTAAATCCAAACTCTAAACTCTAAACAGTAAACACTAAACCCTAAATACATAAACTCTAAACCCTTATGCCTAAACCTAAAACTGAAACCCTAACCCCTAAACCATAAACCCTAAACCCTAAACCCTAAACCTTAAACCATAAACCCTAAACAAAAAACCTAAACCATAAAGCATAACCCTAAACCCTAAATCCTAAACCCCAAACTCTAAACCCTAAACCCTAAATCCTAAACCCCAAACCCTAAACCCTAAGCCCTAAATACTACTCTCATTCCTCAATGGACTGAGTGTCTTCATCATATTCATCCTCTGAGTGAACCATATCATACTCACCATTGTGCTTGTTGCTGGTTTGTGGAGTCTGTTCATTCTGATCTTGTGTCTTCTTCTTGTTGGTGTCTTGTACTGCAACCTCTTTCTGAAATTTCATTTTAATGGTGTCCCTTCTTTTTTTGCTCAATTTTCCTTGGGATTTATTATTTGTTTTCAAGTTGAGGTCTCTTTCTCCCCCTTGTTTTTCAGCTGCTATACTGTCTTGTGTCTTGCCCTTGTCCTGAATCTTGATAGGAGTCTGATACCCCTCTCTGTTTTCACTGTCGCTTGTCTAAACTCTCTGATAGTTCCCATCCTCAACAGTCTCTTTTGTCTGCACCTGTTTCAAACCATGATCCTCATCTGATAATTGAGTATTGCCTTTCTTTTTAGTCTTCATATTGTCTGCAGTGGTGGCAGGGGCTCTAGGGGTTTATGGTTTAGGGTTTAGGGTTTATGGTTAGGGTTTAGGGTTTAGAGTTTAGGATTTAGAGTTTAAATATTAGGGTTAAGGGTTTAAGGTATAGAGTTTAAGGTTTAGGGTTTAGGGTTTAGGGTTTAAGGTTTAGGATTTAGGGTTCAGGATATAGGGTTTAGGGTTAGGGTTTATAATTTAGGGTTTAGTGTTTTGGGTATAGGGTTTTGGGTTTAGGGGTTAGGGTTTAAGGTTTAAGGCTTAGGATTTAGGGATTAGGATTTAGGGTTTTGAGGTTAGGGTTTAGAGTTTAGGGTTTAGGGTTCAAATTTAGGCTTTATGGTTTAGGGTTTAGGGCTTCGGATTTAGGGTTAGGACTTAGGGTTTAGAGTTTAGGATTTAGGGTTTAGGGTTTAGGGTTTTGGGCTTACACTTTAGAGTTTAGGATTAAGGGTTTAGGGTTTGAGGTTTAAGGTTTAGGGTTAAGGCTTTAGGGTTTAGTAATTAGGGTTTTAGGATTTAGGATTTAGGGTTTTGGATTTAGGGTTTAGGGTTATGGTTTAGTGTTTAGGGTTTTGGGTTTTGGGTTTATGGTTTATGTATTAGGATTTAAGTTCTAGGGTTTTGGGTTAAGGGTTTAGGGCTTAGTATTTAGGGTTTAGGGTTCTGGTATAGGGTTTAGGATTTAGGGTTTAGGTTTATGGTTTAGGGTTTAGGGTTTAAGGTTTAGGGTTTAGGGTTTAATGTTTCAGTTTTAGGGTTTAGGGTTTAAGGTTTCAGTTTTAGGGTTAGGGATAAGGGTTTAGATTTTATGATTTAGGGTTTAGGGTTTAGAGTTTAGAGTTTGGATTTAGGGATTAGAATTTAGGTTTAGGATCTAGGGTTTAGGGTTTAGGATTTATAGTTTAGGGTTTAGGATTTAGGGTTAGGGTTTAGGGTTTAAGGTTTAGAGTTTAGGATTTAGAGTTTAGGATTTAGGGTTTAGGGTTTAGGGTTTAGGGTTAGTTTTTAGGGTTTAGGGTTTAGGGTTTAGGATTTCGAGTTTAGGGATTAGGGATTAGTGTTTAAAGTTTAGGATTTAGGGATTAGGGTTTAGAGTTTAGGATTATGGGTTTAAAGTTTAGGGTTTAGGATTTAGAATTTGGATTTAGGGTTTAGAGTAAGGGTGTGGGGTTTAGGGTAAGGAGTTTGGGATTTAGAGTTTACAGTTTAGGGTTTAGGGTTTAGGTTTAGGGTTTAGTGTTTAGATTTGGGTTTAGGGGTTTAGGGTTTAGAGGTTTGGATATAGGGGTAAGCGTTTATGGTTTAGGGTTTAGGGTTTGAGATTCAGGGTTTAGGGTTTAGAGTTTAGGGTATAGAGTTTAAGGTTTAGGGTTTAGGGTTTAGGATTTAGCGTTTAGGGTTAGTATTTATAATTTAGGATTTAGGATTTAGGGTTAGTATTTATAATTTAGGGTTTAGGGTTTAGGGTTTTGGGTTTTAGATTTAGGGTTTACGATTAGGGTTTAGAGTTTAGGATTTAGGGATTAGAGTTTAAGGATTACAGTTTAGAGTTTAAGATTTAGGGTTTAGGGTTATGGTTAAGTGTTTAGGGTTTAGGGTTTAGGGTTTAGGGATTAACATTTAATGTTTAGGGTTTAGGGTTTAGAGTTTTCGGTTTTTGGTTTAGAGTTTAGGGTTTAGGGTTTAGGGATTAAGGGTTAGGGTTTAGGGTATAGAGTTTAAGGTTTAGGGTTTAGGGTTTAGTGTTTAGGATATAGGGTTTAGGGTTTAGGGTCTGGGGTTTTGGGTTTTTGGGTTTGGGTTTAGAGTTTAGGGTTTAAGGCTTAGGATTTAGGGATTAGGATTTAGGCTTTTGGGGTTAGGGTTTAGGGTTTAGAATATATGGTTTATGGTTCAGGTTTAGGGTTTATGGTTTAGGGTTTAGGGTTTAGGGCTTTGCATTTGGGGTTAGGGATTAGGGTTTAGAGTTTAGGATTTAGCATTTAGGATTTAGGGCTTACACTTTAGAGTTTAGGAATAAGGGTTTACGGTATAGGGTTTGGGCTTTTGGGTTTAGGGTTTAGGGTTTAGGGTTTAGGGCGCTAGTATTTAGGGTTTATGGTTTAGGGTTTAGGGTTTATGGTTTAAGGTTTAGGGTTTAGGGTTTAAGGTTTCAGTTTTAGGGTTACGGATAAGGGTTTAGAGTTTATGATTTAGGGTTTAGTGTTTAGGGTTTAAAGTTTAGAGTTTGGATTTAGGGATTAGAATTTAGGTATAGGGTCAGGATTTAGGGTTTAGGGTTTAGGGTTTAGGGTTTAGGGTTTAGGATTTAGGATTCTAGGTTTAGGGTTATGCTTTAGGGTTTATGGTGTGGGGTTTAGGGTTTAGAGTTAGGATTTAGGGTTTATGGTTTATAATTTAGAGTTTAGGATTTAGGGTTAGAGTTTAGGGTTTAGAGTTTAAGATTTAGATTTTAAGGGTTAGGGTTAAGGGTTTAGGGTATAGAGTTTAAGGTTTAGGGTTTAGGGTTTAGGGTTTAGGATTTAGGGTTTAGGATATAGGGTTACTGTTTTGGGTTTATTATTTAGGGTTTAGGGTTTAGGGTTTAAGGTTTTGGGTTTAGGTTTTAGGATTTAGGGTTTAAGGCTTAGGATTTAGGGATTAGGATTTAGGGTTTAGGGTTTAGGATTTAGGGTTTAAGGTTCAAGTTTAGGGTTTGTGGTTTAGGGTTTAGGGTTCAAGTTTAGGGTTTAGGGCTTCAAATTTAGGGTTAGGGCTTAGGGTTTAGAGATTAGTATTTAGGCTTTAGGCTTTAGGCTTTAGGGCTTACACTTTAGAGTTTAGGATTGAGGGTTTAGGGTTTGGGGTTTAAGGTTTAGGGTTTAGACTTTGGGTTTAGGATTTAGCGATTTAGGATTTAGGGTTTAGGGTTATGGTTTTGAATTCATTGCAACTATTGAAACTTGTGGGTTAATGGATCTTGGCTACACTGGTCAGAGGTATACGTGGTGCAATCAGAGGGATGAAGATGCTAGAGTGTGGAAGAGACTGGATAGAGCTATGGTCAATGACAACTGGCTGCAAGGAATCCCTCAAACTACTATTACACATCTGCCTTCAGTGGGGTCTGATCACTCCCCCTTATTGATGGAGATTGTAGATAATTATAAGCAACCAATCAAATACTTCAAGTTTCTGCATTGCTGGACTGAACATGAGGAGTTTAATAATGTGGTTAAAGCTTGCTGGGACAGGGAAGTGGAAGGTAATCCTATGTGGAGGCTACAACACAAAATGAAGAGGTTGACTGCTACTCTTAGTGCCTGGTCCAGAGCAACATTTGGAGACATTTTCAGCATTGTTAGAGATCATGATGAGAGAGGTCGAGTGGCTGAGGAAGCATTGATTGCTGATAATTCTGTTGAAAATAGAGCAAGCTTACACCAGATACATCAAATACTTGAAATTGGAGGCTTCTATCCTCAAACAGAAGACTCAACTTCAGTGGTTTAAAGATGGTGACACTAATTCTAAGTACTTTCATGCCATTATGAGAGGTAGAAGAAGGAAACTTTTCATCCACAGAGTATATACAGAAAGTGGAGAATGGGTAGAAGGTGATGAGAATATAGCCAGTGCAGCCTGTGATCACTTCAAGAACATATTCACTGGAAATGAACAGTCTATCAGTGAGGATATTCTACAACATATCCCTAGAATGGTCACTCTTGAGCAAAACATGATCCTTCAACAAATGCCTACTAGTGAAGAACTACATCAGGTGGTCTTCTTTATGAATCCTAATTCAGCTCCTGGGCCGGATGGGTCTGGGGGGGAATTTTTTCAAAATTGCTGGGACATCATCAGAGAAGATATCTTGAGTGCTGTTCATGCCTTCTTCTGTAGTTACTTCATGCCCAAGTTCATTTCCCATGCATGTTTGGTCCTACTCCCAAAAGTAGACCATCCTAATAATTTCTCAGAATTCAGACCCATAAGTTTGAGCAACTTTACCAATAAAATCATTTCCAAAATTATTTGTCTTCGACTTGCCCCTATGTTGCCTAACCTTATCTCCAACAACCAATCTGGTTTTGTTAGAGGTAGGAGTATTTCAGAGAATGTAATGCTGGCACAGGAGATTATTCATGGTATAAAAAAACCTAAGGAAGGAGATAATGTGGTGATTAAGTTGGATATGGCAAAGGCATACGACAGAGTGTCATGGGCCTTTACTAGTCTGGTGTTAAGACACATGGGATTTGGAGAATGTTTCATTGACATGGTGTGGAGGATTATGAATAAAAATTGGTATTCCATTATAGTCAATGGAACAAGGTATGGTTTCTTCCACTCTACAAGAGGTCTCAAGCAGGGTGATCCTCTCTCCCCATCCCTATTTATTTTAGGGGCTGAGGTTTTGTCCAGAATGCTTAATCACCTGTATAATAACCAGCAGTACCATGGGTTCCAAATGGATTGCAGAGGGCCTCAGATCAATCACTTAAGCTTTGCTGATGATGTATAACATCTTCACTTCAGGAAGAGAAGAGTCTCTAAAGCTTATTATGGAGACCTTGTCAACCTATGAAGATACTTCAGATTAACTTATCAATAAAGAAAAAAGTCATTTCATGGTCCCCAAAGATACTCCTTCTGACCATATTGATATGATCAAAGAGGTCACTGGTTTCACTAGAAAAGAAAGTCCTATAATTTACTTCGGTTACCCTCTTTACATAGGAGGACAAAGGATCATTTACTATTCAGATGTGGTGGCAAAAGTTGTCAAAAAGATCAGTGGCTGGCAGTCCAGAATACTCAGCTTTGGTGGGAAGGCTACATTGGTTAAACATGTACTCCAATCAATACCTATTCATACTATGGCAACCATCTCCCCTCCTAGAACTACCCTGCAGTATATCAAAAGAGTGACAACAGACTTTTTTTAGGGGATGGACAAAGATAAGAAAAAATATCATTGGGCTTCTTGGGAATCTCTTAGTTTCCCTTATGAGGAGGGTGGCATTGGGGTAAGACAGATTCATGATGTTTGCACTTCTCTTCAAATTAAACAGTGGTGGAATTTCAGGACCAAGCATTCTTTATGGGGTCAATTCCTCAAAGCCAAGTATTGCCAGAGGTCCAATCCAGTAGCTAAGAAAGGGGATACAGGAGAATCTCTAGTGTGGAAATACATGCTGAGGAACAGGGAGAGGGTGGAAGGAGAAATAGGATGGAGAATACATTCAGGAAATACCTCTTTTTGATGGGATAACTGGATGGGGGAGGGACCTTTAGCTCATTTATGTCAGGGCATAACTAGCTTGAATAATATTCAAGTTTCTTATTTTTTAAGGAATGGACAGTGGAATGAAACATTGGTGAGAATGCATATACCACCTTTGATAGTTCCCAAAGTGCTTAGCACTGTTATTCACTACCAAGCAGGAGTCCCGGATGAAGCTTATTGGAAACAAAATGAAAATGGCACTTTCACCTGTTCATCTGCCTGGAACCTGGTGAGGTGTAAGAAGAACAAGAACAGATTATTCTCTGCTCTTTGGCATAAAAGGTTCCTTTCAAAGCTTCCTTTCTTCTTTGGAGGGCCCTCAAATTTAAACTCCCTACCAATGATAAGCTGAGTTCCTTTGGGGTACAGCCTGCAACATGTTTTTGCTGCAGTAGACAAGGATGGGATGATATTGAACACATTTTTGTTACTGGCAATTTTGCAACTCATATCTGGAAGTTCTTCTCCGGACTGCTGCGAATTATTCACAATCCCAGGCCTTTACAGAACCTCCTGATGAGCTGGTGGGGAATGGCTGCTAAAAATGATGTCCACAAACTCATTATTCAGACCCTTCCCATTTCAATTTGCTGGAATCTCTGGAAAAATAGATGCTCAGTGAAATATGGTCAGAAAAAATCTAATATGACAAGAGTGAAGTATCTGATTTTTAAGGACACTTTCCAGCTTCGCATGATCACTTATCCCTATTGTTCATGGCCTAATAATTGGGAGGAGATGATCAATGAAGTCGAGAAATGTTCCCAGGATATCAGAATCATGAAGGTTAGTTGGCAAAGACCTCCCAGCCCCTTATTGAAGCTTAATACTGATGGTAGTGCATTACATAACCCCGGGAAGATAGGAGGAGGGGGTATATTGAGGGACTCCAATGGAAACATGATATATGCATTCACAATTTCTCTTGGCAATGGTACCAATAATCAAGCTGAAACACAAGCAGCAAGCCATGGACTGGACTGGTGTGTTCAACATGGCTATAGGAAGGTTATTTTGGAAGTGGACTCCGAGCTACTTGCTAATTGGCTCAATCAAAACAACAAGCCCCCCTGGAAACTACAGCAGTACATCAGTCAACTACAGCAGACTATCACTCAAATGGAATTCTTCAAATGCCAACATACGTATAGAGAACCCAACACAACAACAGATTTTATGTCCAAAGAGAGTCACAGATCAGACATCACTCAGCTCTACTATATTCACAACCATCTACCTGCAGCAGCGAAAGGAAGTTTCCTTTAGGAAAAGATGGGAATGATCAATTTCAGGAGGAAAAAGTTGAAGAGAATAAAAAAACCACCTTGAAGCTTCCTATCCATGTTCTCTTAGGCAATTTTCTAGTTTAACTAGGATCTAAGGTCTAAATGTAAGGGGAGAGTCTCCCTCATTTATGTTTCTTAGAATTTATGTATGGAGAGGAGTCCTCTCTATAGGTGCGTAGTTCTAGGTTTTCTGTTCGAATCATGGGGATGAGTAGATTTCCTTAGTAGGAAAATAGACTCATGAACCACCATAGGATCGGAGGTAAGGTTTTATGTCCCCCTCCTTGTATTTCCTTTGTTTTCATTTATGATAAGGCCTGGGGGTGTTGCTAAGCCCCTATCCCCTCCAAGGGTCGTTAAAATAAAAAAAAAATAAAAAAAAAACCATAAACTCTAAATCCTAACCCTAAACCCTAAACCCTAAACCCTAAATCCTAACCCTAAACCCTAAGCCCCACAACATAAACCCTACAACATAAACCTAAACCCTAAATCCTAAATCTTAAACCCTAAACCCTAAACCCTAAATCTTAAACCCTAAACCCTAAACCCTAAACCCTAAACCTAAACCTAAATTCTAATCCCTAAATCCAAAATCTAAACTCTAAACCCTATACCCTAAACCCTAAACCCTAAACTCTAAACCCTTATCTCTAACCCTAAAACTGACACCCTAAACCCTAAACCTTAAACCATAAACCCTAACCCTAACCCCAAATCCTAAACCCTAAACTATAAATCCTAAACCCTAAACCCTAGATCCTAAACCTAAATTCTAATCCGTAAATCCAAACTCTAAACTCTAAACCCTAAACCCTAAATCATAAAATCTAAACCCTTATCCCTAACCCTAAAACTGAAACCTTAAACCCTAAACCCTAAACCTTAAACCCTAAACCATAAACCATAAACCTAAACCCTAAATCCTAAAACCTATACCAGAACCCTAAACCCTAAATACTAAACCCTAAACCCTTAACCCAAAACCCAAAAACCTAGAACTTAAATCCTAATACATAAACCATAAACCCAAAACCCTAAACCCTAAACACTAAACCATAACCCTAAACCCTAAATCCAAAACCCTAAATCCTAAAACCCTAAATACTAAACCCTAAAGCCTAAACCCTAAACCTTAACCCCAAACCCTAAACACTCAATCCTAAACTATAAAGTGTAAGCCCAAAACCCTAAACCCTAAACCCTAAATCCTAAATCCGAAATTCTAAACCCTAAGTCCTAACCCTAAATTTGAAGCCCTAAACCCTAAACCCTAAACCATAAACACTATACTTGTACCCTAAACCCTAAACCCTAAACCCTAAACTCTAACCTCAAAACCCTAAATCCTAATCCCTAAATCCTAAGCCTTAAACCTTAAACCCTAACCCCTAAACCCAAAACCCTAGACCCAAAACACTAAACCCTAAATTATAAACCCTAACCCTAAACCCTATATCCTAAACCCTAAATTCTAAACCCTAAACCCTAAACCCTAAATCCTAAACCTTAAACTCTATACCCTAAACCCTTAACCCTAATATTTAAACTCTAAATCCTAAACTCTGAACCCTAAACCCTAACCATAAACCATAAACCCTAAACCCTAAACCATAAACCCTAAATCCTAACCCTAAACCCTAAACCATAAACCCTAAATCCTAACCCTAAACCCTAAACCCCACAACATAAACCCTACAATATAAACCTAAATCCTAAATCTTAAACCCTAAACCTAAATTCTAATCCCTAAATCCAAACTCTAAACTCTAAACCCTAAACCCTAAACCCTAAACCCTAAACCCTAAATCATAAAATCTAAACCCTTATTGTAACGACTCGGAAAATTATAGAGTGAAACTAGAGCCTCATATTTGAGTTTGGAGTCGAGAACTTAATGAAATGATTATATTTGAAATGACCCAAAAAGTTCTTAAAAATGTGCTTCGGAAGTTACCGGGAACTTGTTTAGCTGTATATAAAAAA
>JAJOOO010001800.1:0-29013 GCA_029582685.1 Solanum piurae
ACTTAGGAATTTGATTGCATGTGCTTGTAGATAGCATTTTTTAAATTGATTTTTTTTTAAGTTTACATAGTGAGGAGGGGAAAGGGAAATGAAGCAGATAATTACATGGTGGAGAATCAAACCTTCCGTGAAAGTTTAGATAGTCAACTCATGAATTCATTTTAGAGCTAAAGAAAAAGTGAAACGTTACTTGTCGTATGTTCCACATATAATCTTAACCTACGCACGCTTAATTCAATTGATGGTACCATTTAAATCTCCTTGGTTAATTCTTACACAACTAACGCAAAATATGTGTAACTTTCCTTTATCACATGTGTTCAAACAACCTGTTATAGGGTGTTCATGTGAATTTTTTTTTCTCTTCTGAAGAAGAGGTAAAGAGAAAGCTTAATTGGAGTAACTTTGGAGTATATATATAGAGAGAGAGGGGGGAAAGAAGACTAGGTATAGGTCAACTAGCTAACAGTGAGCGTGGAGAAATATTAGCAGCTCAGTAGATTGATTTGAAAGTTAGAGAAGCTCAAAGCGCTAGGACATGAAGAAGTACTAGTCATGGAATGAGCTTACCATATGGTTATGACATCATAGGTATTGACCCAGATTTAGATGCTCAAGTCGAATTGGGAGCATTCTAAACACTTTGGAGATCCAACTAGAAAAAGACAGGTTTGGCTATGGTGCCTCGCGTACTATTAGTAGTTTGATGTGAGTTGAATTGATAAACAAGTTCAGTGGATATGACATTAAAGAATCTGAGCATAAATTTCAAGGTAATTGGTGGAGTAACTCAATACCGTTTAATGAAAATTTCAGCGTGATGTTATTCAAGTGTTATGATACAAGTGTAGTATTCTCTAATTTTAGTAAACTCATATTAGTTAGCACTAAAGGGTGACTTAATATTTAATAATGTGAATTTTTAAACCTTAGAAATTCTAGTAGACAAAAAAATTTAGTGATTTTTTTTCAATTTGGCTAAGCTTTGGTAGGTAGTCGTTTTGACAGTAGGTATTTGAAAACTTGTCTAATCACTATGAAATAAACGATAAATATCCACGGATACTGACGCATATAAAGGCCAAAATGAAAGAACATGCATATAATGAAGGTGAAGATATAGGAGCGGAGATAGATTATAGATCACAAATTCAATTAAATTCAGTATCTTTAGTTTAAACATTGTATTTATCTTCATTGAACATAGATAAAAATTAAAATTTTAATTCCATCTATGCGGAACAAAAAGCATATTACCTAGAACAAAAAAATACATGGGGAACATATAGTATGAATGGTCATGTTTTAAATTATGGTAGCCGAAAGATGATATGAGCAACTATTTTCCCATTCCCAATGCTGACAACTACTATTATTGTTTGCATGTTTACTTTCTCTGTGAGTTTTGAACAATTAGATTCAATCATATATTCTTGGACAATAAAAAAATAGAATTCATGGTTCCAACAGAAAAAGAAAGATATTCACTTTCCTCAGATTCAAGAAATCCTCGAGCAACAAAAACAAAAGCAGTTTTTTTCTCATGTACTGTAATTTCCCTTTCGACATTTTTTCCTCCCTAAATTTATGATAATTACTTCATCATTTGTACGAAATAATTAAAAAAATACTTTCAGTACTTGATAATTTGAAAAAAATAATAGTAACAAATACTTTTACTTGCTCTAGACAATGTTGGAAATTTGTTGTAGACCGTTGTTTGTCGTTAACATGCCAGACAATTGAATTATTAAAGCATGCATTCCATATGACTATAGTTCTTTTAGTCTTTTGAATTTTAAAATATGCCTATTTTTTTGATTTAAATTGACTATCTAAAGATGCATATGCTTAATAAAGTCATATTTTGAGAGAATTTCAATCACTTTTAATATTAGGTCTTTACCTCAATCACTAATTAGTCTTTATAATACTCGTTTAAAGTCATCATCATAGGTTGTGAGCCTTGATATAGACGTTAAACTTGACCCTTATCATGTCTATTCAATCGCAATAAGTGTACAAAGTTAGAAGAGGACACATACCAATCTTTTACATAGAAAGGAACTACATGTAGACTTGTACTCACAATCCCCCCCCCCCCCCCCACACACAATTTTCATAATTTTTTTTAGGAGAAGGAAATTATTATGATTTAACTAGTTATATTAAATCATTTATAACTTGCTCTCGTTAAAATTGATGTTTGAGAAGAGTAGAAAGTTTCCATTGAATTAGAAGATGCCAATTTGGCTTAGTTGTTTGGATTAGGTCAACTTGACTGACACTTCAACTTTTAGAATGATGGCCTACTTGCTCACACTCTATATGACGTATGTTCCTTTATTTGTTTTCCTATATTCCTTACTGTAATTGCAATGGTCCTAAAGCAACACATAAATTTGGAACAATTGGAAAGAGCTAATAATGCTTTGACTAGAAATAGTTTTCTAACTAGTTTTGGATCCATCGTTCAATAGTTTTATTTTGACAGTCTCACACCATATTGCAAATTTCAGATTAATTATGTGTTGAAGAGGTCCACATCCGATGAAAAAGGAATGAATGATCTTGTTAATATGATTTGTACAATCTTTCTTTTATGAATTGGCCTTTTAAAATAAGTTAGGCTCAAGATTTATTTCTTTATATAATAGCAGATAAGATGTTTAATTTATTCCTGGATATGAAGTGAAGTGATGAAAAGTTCCACATCAAATTAAAAAGAAATGAGTGGTCTTCTTAATATGGCTTGACTTGGACAATCCAATTAGCCTTTGGGGTTGAATTATTTATGCCTAAGATTGCAATGAATTTTAGTATGATAGAGGGAATGGATATTGAAAAAACAAGACAAGTTAATGAAAGGGGTGTAATTAGGGTTTTGTAGTGTTAAGAGGTGGATTATATATCTATATACTATACTAGCATTTCTTAATAAGAATTATAGGAGTAGCATCTTTTCCTTTTAGGGTTATTTCTTTCTTTTTTAATCACAAAGCAGGATTACTAGGTTAATTAATGTTATTTCTTTATAAAGAAAATAAATATATATACATATATATATATATATATATAGGAATCATCTCTAAACCCAATGCAAGATAATGGAGTGGTCCCCTAGCTAGCACCATTCCATAGGGTCAACCTAAAGTTTCTCAGCACTTGAGTACAAGAATGATTGTTATTTGGATTAGAAGATGCTGCCAAAATTAAATTTTTAAAAAATTAGTATATGCAAATAAATGTGTAGTCTTCAAAAGGAAATAAAAGAACATGCAGCAGCTTAGCCAGAACTGAAAATTCCATTGTGTGTTTTTCTTTTTACAAATATTCTTTGATGAAGCATAAGATGATTTCATGGAGGACCCATATTTTAATTTTTTGTGGTGGGGTCAAATTTATATATACTCTTGTGGAATCATATGTACGAGAATGTGAAGGGTTTGTAATAATAACGTTGTTTATATATGAACAAAGTACCAAAAATACACAGTTATATATTTATATCAAATTTTAGATCCAATGGTTGTAATACATGTTGCTAGTCGATACCTTGTACTGGCAGATAGGGTTATATAAAAAAAGGGGTAATAGTAGGGTGTATCAGACTAGAAATGTACAGTGAACTCACATGACCCTATATACATATATACTCCTTAGAAGGTCTTTGGATTAATTTCACTAAATTAAAAGACCCATTTGTGATGTGTTATACCCATATAACTTTTTTTTAAAATACACCGAATTAATTTATTTTGGTAATCAAATAAATTTTGTTGTTCATTTGGATGAGGATCTGTTGAAAACTACTTTTCTACCTTTTTAAGATAAGAGGTAAGTTTTGCATACATAACTATTGAAGTATTGGGTAATCACAAAATCCTTAGCAAAGACTTCTACCAGACGTTCTATTTTTCCATAGAAATATATTCGTTCAAGAAGGGCGTTGTTGTTGTTGTTGGCAATAGACGAATCGTAAACAATTTTTTTTTTAAAAATCAAAAATTGAGAAGAGTGGGACGGATTATGCTATAACTTATTATTTAGCTCATCTTAGCCTACCTTATTTCATCTCAAATAACTTTAGACAAGATAAAAGTAATAGGCAATAATTTATTAATTTGATTCATCTCATATTAACTCATTCAAATCCATTTAACCGTTAACTTGTCACCAAGTAATGGATAAGCATACTACAAGTAGTATGTATTTTCTCTTTTCATTTTTTTTTGGGGGTGAAATTGTCTTATTCCTTTTTCAAAGGCCAGATTAATTGCTCACTAGAAAAGTCAAAGTGAACGGTTCTTTGAAAAACTGATACAAAAAGAATAGGTTCGACGTCGATAATTCTTTTTGTTTTCTCTGGCCATAGAAATAAAATGTCTACTGACTTGGGAATAATGGAAAGCACAAAAAGAAACTCCTCTTGTGATGTTTTTGGTAAAGAGAGTTGCACTTATTCCATCAGTTTATTTTTTTCTTTATTATAGCTAATAATGGTTATATAAAGCACATCAAACAAAAGAAATTTCTTGATAAACTTTTTGACAATCGACATTATTATAGAAGGACGTTTAAATGTATATAAATGTTAGTAGCAAGAAAACGAATCTAGTTTTTTTTTATGACAAGAAAAATCCGCAGCCGCTACTCTTTGGGTGCGCACAGGGTAAAATCCCCGCTCCTATGCAATAGCTCGCAAACCACATAAGAGAAGTAACCCGTACTAGACAAGTCCGGTGCAATGAGCTCGACCGAGAAGGAAAACGAATCTAGTTTGACATGGAATTTTAAGGTAGGTCTTGTTGTAAATATTGTCTAACGTCTACACCAAGATAATCTAATGTGTATTGTTTTAAGCAAGGTAGGTCTTTGTGAAATGTGGAGGGAGTTGATGCAAAATATGGTTTATTTCTTTATATAATTATCTTTTGTTTAATTAGTACTGTAACATTACAATTGTTGCGAAATTGATGATACAAAATATACCAAAGTTCTGACCTTCCAAGGTGTTAACTCTGTTCTAACACTTATCTAGGGCAACTACACAAGCACAGAACGATTCCTGCGGGTAATAAAAAAAATTCTTGCAACTACAGAAGTAGATCTAAAATCGATAAACGTATAGTTAAGAGACCAAATCTGATAAATTTTTAAATAGTTGAAGGACTAAACCCGACAAAAGTATACCTATAGTTAAAGGACTATTTATGACGTTTTCTCGAGAGAACAATATATGTTTTGAAATATTTAATCAGAAAAGAATTGAATCGTCTTTCCTTTTAGATTGGACAGAAATTAATAATACATGCCACACTGGAGTCTGTTTACAGACGACATTTCGTTTTATATTGCTACCAATCAACCTAGACACGGGGCAGATGTAGCTATGAAACAGTAGATGAGTACAAAAATGCATATATTTGAGCAAGATGTATATAGTGCACCCAGATAATCGTCCTTGTAACATTTGGAGATAAGTGAAAAACGACATCAAGGATGAAATGTTGACAGAAAAACTTACCTTAATCTAACCCCAAATAGGCATAGTTTATACGTAACAAGTCTTGCAGTAATATACAACTCAATCCTATAGGAGAATAAGGACTAAGAACAAAAAGAGCTCTCTAAAAGTTTACAGTGTTCCAATCTCTTTCTCTGCAAGCAGTCCCTTAGGCCAAACCAAAGCCCTTCCCCAATGCGTATGGCTGAAATCCCGTTGCCGTTTGTTCGTTTTCTGCATGAAGTCAGGGATCTCATAGCTTACGCCACCCTATAAAACTCTCAGCATGTCTCACTCGTCACCACTGACCAGAAGATGCTCTAGGTTTTCCCTTTGTAGAATTTAGATACTGTGAGACAAAGAGCACTCCCATTACAATTATAAGGCAGCCAACCAGTGTGCTAAAGAAGAGTGCACCAGGTTGCCTAGTTTGAACGAAACCATAAACTCCACTTGATGTGACAAGGATAAGATCAGTTAATCCATCATTTGAGAAGTCTTCGGACACCAAAGAATGAGTGGGAGGTGCAGGGAGGTCAATAGTAGTCAACACACTCCCTCCAGGAGATAATATTACAGCTTCTTGGTCTCCTGCTGCAAGGATCAATTCTTGACTGTCATGCACCCGTAGAGGAAATGCCTTCAGGGTTGGGACTACTTTACCAGCTTCCATCATCCCCGCTGGCGATTGAAGGTTTGACCATGTGGCACCCGTCAATACCTGCCAATTCCACAGAGCACCATGTCCATGCAAGCCCGGTGAATACGATGTTACCTGAAAAGAGTACAACAAGTAATCAGCAGTCAATTATTGTATAAAAATGAATGTGCCCAAACATCATAGAGAAGACAAGAAATTAAGCATGTCCATGGCAAGAGAACTCATTTTTTCAAGATTCAAACTACTCACTGTGAAGAAACAATTGTGTGTTACTGTTAATACTAAACTCTTGTTCATAAGTTAAGAGAATACCTCGCCACGATTTGTCAAGAATACAACATCTCCATGGCTTCCCTTACGATGTCGATGGCCATCATTTCTGGGGATGAGGATAGGCGTTGCTACCTCCAGTGAACTTGCATCAAAAGTGTGACCAAATCCTCTGGAAAATTCACCAGCCTGGAATAAGTTAAAAGGAGAATGACGACAAATAGAAGCATTGAAAAGCTGTTCTCGCACTGGAACACCAGAGGTGGCAACAGCCCAACAGGGACGCAGCACCTCCATTGATCCACTAACAACAGTCTGTTCAGCACCATTGGCCCCCACAACCTGCAAAAGAGCAAAATTAGAAAAGAAAGGACATGTTTTTGCCTTTAGACCAACACGCTTGTTCATGTAAAAAAAGTGCTCGTATTAGAATGCTGATTGATTTATTAGAATAACAGTACTACTGAGCCACCAATTTTTTCCCTTCAACATTCATGTAGAGTCTAAATACTTTATATTGCATTCTAGTCTGCTAGTTCTTTGGTCTCTGAAATATGGGAAAGATTGGTTTCTCTCCTAATATTGATTTATACTTTTCACTTTCAGTTTTAACATCCAGTATCCTCATATGTGTGTCGTTCACTCATTTTTATTCTTTTTTGCGATCAAGCATAATATATACACTCATTCATAAAGGCTGATAAGTTCAAGAGGAAAAGAGTGTTCTCCAAAATTATATCATCCTCGGCGCATATTTTATACTCTTCCTCTATAAACCTCTGTGCTATAAAGCTTAATTCCCGAGTGCAATTTTATGTTGTTATTTGGGGTCCCCAAGATCTTTTGCAACTTCATCCATCTTACGCGTGTTTTTATCTAGCATTTCACATGTTTTTCTTGTTGATGGAGCATCTATTTGCTACTTTATTCTAAGATTCATTATCCATGATTCCATGTTTATTCACATTTAAGCAAAGGCTCTTATACCAAAGCTAATAGAGATTATCCAGTACGCTATATTAGAGCCCAAATTTGATAATTGATACTCGGACAATATAGTTCATTTCAATCTGTAAAAGAAGAAAGTAACAAAACGAAAATGCTTGACAAACATGACCATATTTCACACCTTGAATTGAAACAATCATTTCAATTGGAAATGGAGAAAGAAGAACGTGATACATCAAAAGTTGTATGTTACCTGGACATGGTCCAACACTCCATCACCATTAATATCTGCATGAAGCCCGCCTTCTAGGAGGTGAAGCTGGTGAAATCATGACTTCACATTAGACATGAGCTAATAGACAAGAAGATGAAGGGTGAAAAGGATCTTGAGTTCCCTCGTAAAGAATCTTCTGGTATAAGAAAGTGTAAAAGAAAAATTCTAGGTGTTCATGATATTTTGCATATTCTATGGAAAAATAAGATATTGCAGTATGCTTAGCAATTATTAGACAGCTACTATCCGAGATCCCGTTTACTCAGACAATGCAATCAAGAACTTTTATCAACCAGAATGTTGTACATATACACAGCAATACTTGAATCACCAATACACGATGTCAGATTTGTGATGTGCCGCAGTTCATACCTTGCACACAGTACGTCCTGTTGCTATATGAACAGCTTCAATCCCTTCCTTCTCATGAGCCACAACAACGTTAGGGACCCACCAAAGCTGGGTATAATTGGTAATAGTAGGTATATAGGGCGAAGGCTGCACAAAAGAAAAAGCTGAGAATGGATAATGTGATCGAGTGCTGATATGTTTTGAGGAACGCAGTATAGTCAAAATATTCTCAATTTTACCCAATTAAGTCTAGCTTATTATCTATGAATGATTCTAACTTCTAATTAATTGCCAGCTGGAAACAGTTGCTCCATTAGATGTTCCATAGAAATACAGTTTCTTCACAAAACAGGCACTGTTTTAGTGAGCAATATTGTATAACCTTGGCAAAAATGTTACAGTCTAAATGGAGATGAAGATCCGGAGTTAATTGTTCATTTCTTGATGCAGTAAGGAAATGAACCACAATCATTTTATAATAATAGAAGCATACAAGGAAAGTAGTTTACAATTTTAGAGGGCTAGTAGAAACAGTTTTGTTTCAGAATTTCCTTTCCAGATTTTAGAGCTCTCTCGCTCAATCTTTAGCAACCACTACCTGGCCTAGAAGTGCTTAATCCAGTTTTTGTATAATCTCACCTCTACTGACTATCTCTACATGCCAAAAGCAACATACAATACAAGACATTCTGAAGAAAAAAGGTGAGAGCAAAGAGTACTAAAATAACAGTAAACCATCACCTTTTTGGGTTTTGCCGATTTTGCATAATTTACTGCCTTTCCTATAGCATTTGAGATTCTTTTGGTAGTGTCCTTCCCAGGAGGATGCTTTTCCTCAGGCTTCTGGAAAGGGTAAGTAATGGACTTCCCAGGTACTTTCTTAACCGCCTTCCTTTTGTGTCGCCTGAAGTGTGCCAACTTTAATCTGGTGTCTTCTCGCCGATCCTGGTCCAAAAGAACATGCCATATTAATTAACACAACCACCAACATACGTCGCAATGACTAACAGAATAGAACAATAAGATGACATACTCACCCAGTTATGTGGCATAACTCCAAGAATAGATTCTCTAAATTCCCGACATTCGAACTAGTATTGCAAACAATTCAAGTTAGCTTAGAGATGAATATGTTTATTGAGTTGAATAAAACATTGTTCAACAAGCAAGCAGAAATAGTAGGAAAAGATAACATTTGTTGGTCCTTGAAAGTTCTAAGTTCTGAACTTTCTATAGAAACTGGCTTCACATTGTTAGGTAATTAAGGTATTCAAAATCGAGCTAGTATGTTGCCATACCTCCCCAGGATGACGACTGTTCAAAGCATGAGCATCAAGTTTGTAATTATGTTGTGGAATCAGAAGAGATTCATCAGAAGATGGCGATTGAATATTCTGCAATATCAGGAGGAAAAAAAAGGAAAGTAAGATCATTAATAGATTAAATATCTCAAAATCTTCTCTCAAGTTTAGTCATACCCAAACTGACCAAGTTCACATCACAAACTTTTAAGCTAAAAAAAAACCCAGTAAATTCAAGTTGTATCAGCATGTGTAAGATTTTCGCAAACAATCTAGCTAGCTCTGACAAGATATTCAATTCCAAATTGACATTAACTCAATGGTGCCCTTTTTCAATAAATAGCAGACCAGCAATGATGCAATTACAAACTATAACATTGGTCTATGGTACAGATAACTCTAGGATATACACACTTAACCAAATATCAGACCTGAAAGGTATTCTAGAACTAACGGAAAACAACAAATCACAAAAGGAAAATAAGGGACACTACTAAAATGATCTTTATTCCTTCGGAAAAAAAAATAACATGAAACAGAAAAGGCTCCTATTATGGGACGGATAGTTAGTGGGAAACCTCTATCTTCCTGCTCCAACGTAGTTGGCCGGTCCGACCAGCAAGTGCATAAAGGGCAAAATGGCGTAAATCCACAACTCCTGAATTCTCCGACGCCTGGGTTGAACAAGTATGTCAAATTTTAGAACTACATAAAAAGGATGCCTAGGAATACCTTGTTACCATAAGTGTGTGTGTGTATATATATATACATATAAAGAAACAATAAAATTCATGAAAAGAAGATAACAATAAAACTGAATATAAACAACCTCTCACAAAGGAATTGATGCTTCATTTTCAGCAAACCCTCCTCCAACAAAAAAAAACTCCACACACAAAAATAGGGAATAACAGGCATATTGATTGTGATTTCTCCATTCTCCTTAATTATATGGAGGTACACTAACACATGTGAATCACAATTCATGAGCACTATCATCTTAAAAATCGCATGTTTAAAAGTACCTTCACCAAGGACCCTGGAAATCTATTTGGAAGAGTGTGGTACCAACAAAGGTGAAGTGCTTCACCTGGCTGGTAGCCAGGACCTCTCCGTCTGACTCATGAGGCATTACAAAAAAGGGGAATTTGCATTGCTTCAAGGTGCTCATTATGTAAGGAGGCCTTAGAGACAAACAATCACCTTTTTTTCATTGTAGAGTGACAACATGAGTGTGGGCATAATTTATCAATATGGCTAAGGTGAACTGATCTATGCCAGAACATACTGGAGACCTTCTAAGTTGTTGGATTAGAAGGGAAGAAAGCAAGAGTTAAAAGATATGGTGGAAATAATACCTGCCTGCATTTGGTGGAACATTTGGAAGAAAAGAAATGAAAGAATTTTTGAAGGCAAAGAATGTAAAATACGAAAGATCAAGTAGAAGCTTATCACTTCTTTATGTTTTTGGTGTAAAGAGCAATATATAGAAGAGGAAGTTCAGTTAGTGGACTTTATATGACTTCTGTAATTACTTTCAGTAAATGTAAATATTTGTAGGTGGCCAACATACCCTTAATGCTGAGGAATGCGAAGTTACCAGTTTTTTTTTTTTTTAAAAAGCAATTCACCAAGGACCTTGATACAAAATCATAAGAAGTGGCGAAGAATAAGGTCCAAGCTCAGACTTTTTGCACATGGATAGCTATTAGTATTTCAATGAGAAGCAGGGTTATGTGGACTAGTGAAAGTATCTACAATAATTCTCTGTGATATTTAATTTGACAAAGAGAGATAACTACTTTTCTTATTTGATCAGACCAGAAATTTGAAAGGGCGATATCGGAAATACGAAAGGGATAGTCATTTTACAGGCTTAGACGACAAGAACTGATATAAGTCATTTTCAAGTCAGACTCCTTGAGTGAAAGCCACGACACTTAAGTTTTTCTTTTACATCTCTTCTCGACCTTAATATGCAAGCGAAGAGCACATATTCCGTATTCTATTTCTTTCTTCTCCACATAACAACATGATTGATACAATGATATTATGTTTCTGTGATGATTTGGGAACAAAAATAAAGCATGGCTATACATAATAGCGACTGTAAGACGAGCAAGAAGAAACGTGTATAGAAAACGGCATGAATGTTTACCTCCTTCTCAGCAGCACTTCTTCTATGCTGCTCTGCACTTTTCTCAGCCATTTCAATCTCTTCAAATGGATCAATATGCATCTGAAAAGGGAAAGGATGTAACTTGAGAGAAATTTAGCTCCAGATGTTTTACTTACTCAAAGAAAAACTACAGAAGGGGTAAGAGACTAGCTAACAAATGCTACATGTGTCATTGAATCATATAAAGCTGTATTTCCTTCTGAGATTTTTTACTTTGTAAATACTACCTTAAGTTGTATTCAAAATTACATTCTTACAGGGTTGATCACTTCTAGAAAACATATAGGCGAATTACATACATGAGGCTGCATTTCCATCCGTCCGCCAACAATCACCAAGCCTGAATCTCCGTGCTTTACAGTATAATTACTTATGGAAATTGCTATCTCCCTGTGATGAGCATTATGTGGAAAATCCTCCTGAATGAATAAACCAGGAAGAACGAATAGAACATCAGCTTATCACAAAGTATATCAGAGGTCACTGTAAGTCAAAATGTGAGAATCTACATGCATAAAATCACCTGCAAGTTGACCTCCCATAGCTTTTTGAGATTGTGATCGAAACACATCACAGACCAACCTGAGGTAACAACAACTAGGACCTGTTTCCGAGGCTCCCTGTGATTATAGTTTCTATCTATCACACCAGTGGCCATCGCTACCGCTCGTCTTCCTGAGACAATACGAATTTTGTCAGGCAAGAGGGACACCTCTGCGAGCAAACGTGCTTCACTGAAACCTTCATCAACACGCCTAGAATGTGGTTCCAAAACCTAGCCAATACCCATATGCCATATGATAAGAAACCAAACGACAGACAAAAAAACTTTTCAGCAAAAAAATTAGATTAAGCTCCATCCAAAAATTGATTAAGAAGTCTACTCCACGCCAAAAAATGCTGCTCAGTAATTGTTAATTCTAGCATACGGTCCAGGCACAAAAATAAATCAAAGACCTAATGCAAGGGCAGATTAAGACTAATTCATCAGTGCAGTCGCAGTCGCAGCCACAGCCACAGATTTTTCCCGACGGTCAGGGTACAAGAATCTCTACTCTCCTAGTTCCTTCTATTCAAATGTCAGCAGTACTCTTCTGCATCATATAAGTGGAAAAGTAGGTAGCCGCAAAGCCTAGTAGGTTTTAACTCAGCCCTTTCTATCTAATTAACCAAACCAAATTTTCTACGTATTATATACACAGGTAATGTAAATGCACCAGTCGGAACCCACCCACTGACAGTAAATTCTTAATCCGTATCTGATCCAATGGGATTGTAATGTAGAAAATCACCTGAATTTTGGCATCATGAGTAGCGACAAGGACCTCTTTCTTTCCATCACCGTTGAGATCGGCAACAATTGGGGGAGGAAGACGCTCAGCCTCGTATTTGATGGGATACTCTTCGAAAAGATGATACCATGCCTCCTTGAACGATAAATCACCTTCGTGCTGGAATTAACAGCCAATAGACAATAAAATCAGTTTAAAGTATGAATTTTTTCAAGTAGGGAAAGTGATATCAAAGACGCTAGGGTTTTTGAAGATCGGAGATTTTTCTAGCAGTATGAAAATGGGGTTGAATAGAGAAATGAATTTTACCTGAAGAGAGAAGAAAATAGCGAAAGCAGATAGCATCAGAATAGCTAAATCGCGTTTCCTCATCTTCTTCTTCTTGCTGATCAGTGACTCGGAAGGAGGAAAGTGTTCTACCCTTCTTAACTTCAATGAAGAACTGAGTTGCAACGTTTGACTACGGCTTGAATTTTTTTCCCGGGTCAACCCGCTTCTACATTTTGGCCCAGTAAAACTGGGTTGAGAAGTTATGATCTTACCATCTTACAAATCTTGAGAGCATTGTAATAAATTGCTATAACCATCACACAAATTTTTTATTTGTGTCACTCTTCTTCCAAAAGAATACCCAAATACTCTTTTCCAATTTGACTGTTTTGTGCATATAATTCTTCTCTACTTACAACGTTTTTGAATGGAGGGCCCGTAAAAAACAATTTCTCTATTTATTCCCACGAAAGGCAAAGGCAAGGGTAAGTTTAACGTGCTGTATAACTTATCTTATCTTTCCATACTCCACTGTGAGATTATATTGTTGTTGATGATGTTTAAACTTGAATATGTTTTTTTATTGCGTCAATTATAAGAAGTTCCTGTTGTTTCTTGGATGGAGATGGTATTAGTGTATATGATAATTGGGTATGAATAAGTATGGTGAAGAATAGTGGTTGATATCAAGGAAAGCGCCTCATAATTCACCATGTATCAATTGTCAGAACATATTTTCTTATATTAGTACAAAACATTCATTCGATCTGGCTCACTTGTTTTACAATCTTTCCCTTTATTATCAAAGGAAGGGGATAGAGTACCAATTGAAGAGGAGGACAAACTATATAACGAGTTTTCTAAAGGATGGTTGTTAGTAGAAAAAAAAAATGATGGGAGAACCATAAAAGGATTTCTCAGCAACTTCTCCTGTCAAATGCAGCCAAACACGGCAGAGCTATGCATCATCGGCATATCATAGTATATCCTATTATTTGTTCCTGTCCTGGACATTTCTCCAAGACTTGCCGTTAGCTCAATGCAGCTATCAGGTACTTGGTTTATCACTCTATGTGTATATCTAAAAAGAATGTCTACAGGACAACGTAATAAGAATTAGGGATTTTTCGATAATCTGGAGACGTGCCTTGGACACAATCTGTATCAATACTATGATAAAGCTACCATGCCTACGCATACCCAACTTCAGATGTGTGCAATAAACTAGTTGCATAATTTTGGTGCACAAGGAATGACAAGATACGGAAAGTTCCCAGTGGAATATATTATTATTAGTAAAGAAATCTAAGCACATGGATTAGCAAGCACAGAAGAGAATAACGTCTGGAGGTCAGTTGTTAAAAAGATCACCCTAATTGCAAACTCGTGGAAGAGACAACTGGAGATTTGTCGTTGTAGTTTTGGAAAAGCTCGTCATATAGCAAATCTTGGTAAATGGGGGAAATGGAAGGTACGGGACATGCTCCTAAGCTAGCAAACAATACGAAACTAACAACGCTTATTTGATCAGAATGACTCTGTACCAGCGTGCTATAGTCACCAATACAAAAGAACTTGCTGACCTGAGAAGCATTCTCTTCCACCTTTACTTCACATACTCCAAAGCGTAGAACTTTATTCATCAAGAAAAGGATTATTCTTCTCTCTCTTTTTTTAATGAAACCTAGCTTAGTTTTTAGTTTTCCTTTAAATGAAAAAAATGTGTAATTGAAGAAAAACAAACCAATCTAATGCGCCTGTGTTGATGATAATTACTTCATCCTTTTTCAGGGGGTGAGGGTGGGGCAGCATAAACTGAAATCATCATACAAATGAAACTAAATAGTACAATAATTCAGGGGACTTGTGAGCCTATAGAATTTGCTGTATAAAATTCAAAAGGGAATGCGGGATAAGTTAAGTAAAACCCCATGTATAAAATTCAACAAAAGAAGGGGGGAAGGAAACCAAGAGATGAAATTGAGGATTTCCTGGATGAGGCATTGAGAGGCCTATGGCTATCAATTCGTCAACGTTCAGCTGAATGCATACAATTCACAAGAGGATAAAGACCCTTTGCTATGCTTTCTGTCCAAGTTGTTTCAAAAGTTTAAGCTTTTTCTGACTTTCCAGACGCGAAGAAAGCTCGGAAGATTTCTTTTTAGTATCCTCCAACTCTTTCTCCAGCTCCTCTATCTGTGTCAATTATGTCAGATATAAGGACGCATAATTTCAAAAGCATAACTTAAAAGAAAAGTTAAAAGTATCAAACACATGCTCCTCATGGAAGTGCTACATACTGTACGTTTCAACTCGGTTTCTCTCTGGATGAATGATTCACACCTGTGGAACAAAGATTCAAAATGTTACCAACTGCAGAGCCAATCAGTTTTAGTTGCTAAAGGAGGCCAAAAGTTGGAAGATACAAAATAGAGAAGGAAACTGGAAACAAGGATTAGTCCAGATACTGCATTGAGGCTGCCTGAAATTTTAGGCTAAAATCAGAGATGTAAGAGAGATAAAGGCTGAGAAGTTTATATCGTTTAAATCTCCCAAGGCAAATTTAAGTGCAAAACCAAATTCAAGAGAAGGCTAAAAACATTAATCATGTACTCATATTGGAAGGCCCATCCCACAAGAAGCAGCATGTGGTGGTTGTCACTCATCCCTTGATCAACAAACTCGAGAGGAAACAGTAGCATGAATTCTGCAGAATTTTTCCCCCTGAAATTCAGTTGTATACTGCAACGCTTTTTAAAAAAATAGATGTGGTGTCCAGGCCACCATACGTGCACCTCAATTAATTCAACGGTGACCTGCTTCCTTATACCAACACAACTGCGGGTAACTCTGTCCACCAAGGCTTAAGACATAAGAGAAGAATCACCTGCCATTTTCTGCCTCTACTGGGATTCAACTTAAGTCTTCCACGACCCATTCCAGCTTCATTGATTGCTAGAAAACACTTTGTGCCACTACAACCATTGATTTTTCTGCCACTCACCACGTCGAAGGCTTCTCTTCAATTCTAATGGAGGAGGAAACAAAGACGATGTTCTCTGACCAGGTTTGACAATACTGGCTGAGTGGGATAAAGATAGTTCATATTCTGTTATGTTATATTTAGTGGTTATAATTGTTTACTTTGTCTTAGCATCAGGTACAGGGCTCGCCTGGTAAGTCAACCCAGGTCACACCTTACAGTTTTTGGGTTTTGACATGTTGACAGCAAGAATGAGTAGACGAGAGAACTAGAAGATAAGCCCGAAAGGACTAACAAAAAGAAGACGACGACACACCAGAAGAACGTAATTCTTAAAAAGAAAAATGAAAGATTAGTAACATAACAAGAGCAAACAAGCCAGAGAGAACACGACAACAATTACAATGCATACTTGGGAGAGTCCTAAGTAGCAAAAGAGAGAGAGCTTCAAGTATCCTGGGTCTTTAATCGAGGAAATGGGAAGGCGCAGGGTGGACAAAATGGAGGCTTGTCTCCAGAGTCCTGTGTGACAAGAATGTACCACTAAAACTTATATGTAAGTTCAACTGAGTAGTAGTTAGGCATACTATGCTGTACAATGCGGATTGTTGGCTAGTTAAGAACTCTCATGTTCAGAAGGTGAGAGTGGCGGAAATAATGACAATGAGATGGATATGTGAGCAATCTAGGAGATATAAGATTAGGAATGAAGATATCCAGGACAAGGTGGGAGTGCCCTCCATGGACAAAATGAAGAAGCGAGGTTGAGATGATTCGGGCATGTGAAGAAAAGATGTATAGATGCCCCAATGAGGAGGTGTGAGAGGTTGACACCGGTAGGTTTGAGAGTTAAGAGGTAGACAGAAGTATTGGGAAGAGGTGATTGGACAAGACATAGTGCATCTTCAGTTTACTGAGTTTACTGAGGACAAGACCTTAGCTAGGAGAGTTACGATAGAATGTTAATAGGTAGTGAAGCATTGTCTCACTTTCCGGATAGGCTTGTTGGTAGTTTGGTAAACCAATACATGTTTCTACTTTCATATAAGTAGTATTAGCAGTATATCCCGTAGTTTCTTTTCTACTACTACCTATTATTTCTTGTGCTTCGAGTATCACATTATTTTGTTGTTATAAGTGTTTTTTTCTTCTACATGTTAGGTAATGTTTTCTCTATTATTTCTTATGTCTTCTTTACTTCTGTATGTTCTTTTTCATATTGCTTTAATATGCATTACTTGAGCCGAGGGTCTTCCAAAAACAGCCTCGTGGAAGTAGAGGTAAGGCCTGCGTACACTCTACCCTCTTCAAACCCACTTGTGGGATTACACTAGGTATGTTGTTGCAGTAACCTTTGGGTAACAAATCTGTGAAATTGCTAAATATTGTCTAAAGGACATTTTTGTACTAAAATTTTATCCGCGAGTTCCAGTATAGCATATATAGGACAGATATTTCAATTTGGCCTACAAATTCCCTAATTGATATACAAAATGGATGGATATATTCCCGTTATTAACAATCCAATCTGAGGGGATACAGTCCCACCTCATCCTATATGAGGTATCAAATGACTCTCAAGTGTATAAATCCATCATGATTGATCAATCATGCAAGGCAAAATGTATGCCGTGCGGCTGTATCTTAAAGAGAGCTTTAAAAAACATGTACCTCCTAAAGAGTTGGATATTTTCTTCACAAATCTGATCAATTGACATGCAATTTGAACTGGATATTTGTGTATCTTTTTTAACAGACCCCTGCAGATATACCAACAAAGAGATGAAACAGTCAACGCCATTTATGTATGTACTCTAATAAATTGACACTAACCCATTAGACGTTTCATATCTTTAGGAACATGAATATAGTAACATTAACTTCTCAACAATGTAAAAGCACCATAAACAAAAAAGTGAACCAAACAAACACCGGGAAAAGAAAGAACCAGGTCCTACAATTGCATTCCCTGTCATAGGCTGTACAGCTGGCAATTCCATGTTGCAGTTGGTTCTTCCACTGTTGCCACTCTGTGCAGAACGAAAATGTGGCCTGGGATGAGCTGCAAGATCTGTAACTGTTTGAAAGTTTGTTGGCGACGGTGTTTGAGTATTAGCCACTTGAACTTGGGGTGGAACAAAAGATTCTCTCAGAAGGTTTTGCAAATGCGGTTCAAGAGGCTTCAATCCTATCAAGTGACAATGACCTTTCCTGTGTTACGATCACAAGAAACATGCCTATATCACAAGTTGAGAAGTACTACTATTTTAATGGCTAACAGTGACAGAATACAATGATGAAACATAGCAATTTGGGAAGTAAATTTCAGAGGTGTAGTAGCCTAGTAGGTAGGTGGAGACGGAGAGGAGTAGAAAAGTACAGCTAAGGCCACCAGAAGCTAGAAAAATTAAGTATAAACTCCACATCCCCCAGCCCACCCACTGTTCATCTGATGGAAATTTAAATTTTGTTCTCAATAAGCAAGAGTGGGAGAGGCTTTAATCTTGGATGGGAGCAATGACAATCATGACTGGCCACATGCACTTTAAGCCCTCATGACTTCAAGCAGGATTTGACTATGAATGAATTCAAAAGAAAAAGTGACAAAATTACTATATCTCCATTAGCCTTGGATGGGAGCAATGACAATCATGACTGGCCACATGCACTTTAAGCCCTCATGACTTCAAGCAGGATTTTACTATGAATGAATTCTAAAGAAATACACAAAATTACTAGATCTCCATAAGTTTAACTTTTTAAAATTCTCAATAAAATGAATCAGAACCATCTGAAATCAGAAGTGAGGTCAAAATTACATGTTTCAGTATTAGCTATTTCACATTTTGCAGTATTTATATATATATATATATATGCAGTTATGCACTGTATTAGAAATTATATTGACCTGTTAAAGCTTCGTGGATTTATGTTGTACTAAAGACTTAAAATGCAAACAAAGTACAAGCAGAGCCTCTATTCCACAACATCCATTTCATCCAGGAAAAAAAGGGGCTGAAGGGGTCGTTAGGTAGGGTGTATAAAAATAGTGTTGAATATGGTGTATTAGTAATGTTTGTATTAGTTATGCTGACATTATTTCTTATGCAGTGTTTAGTTTGGTGTATTAGAAATAACATGTATTGCATAATTTCTAAACAAATGAAAATGCACTCTACCAAATGAAACACCCCCCCCCCCCACACACACACAAAAGGGTTTTGAATGAGGATTTAACAGTGGCACCGGTTCTGTTTAATCAAAAAGGAATTGAATATATGACCTACAAACTTACATAACTAAACAAACAAAAAGATGATGAACTCCGGTAAATATCTGAAATTACAGCACAGAACATACCAGTAATCCATCACCATTTGCTTTAGTTTAGTCTCCAACTTGAAAAACAAAGAAGATCGTTCAAAATCTTGCTTGTCATGTGCAGGTTCTATGAAATTTGCTTCCAGAACACCTGAGTCAAGAGCAATTGAGTACATCATCGTCATACCATAATGGTAAAAGTGGGTCTGAATACTTAAAATACATACCAACAACACCATTTCCTTTGGAAGAACCATCTGCAGTAACTTTCCAGAATGGCTAAGAAAACCCAGAAGAACATAATCAGGCAATTGGCAATTTCAAGTTACTTAGAAAAAAAAAATTATTAAGTAATCTCAAGTCCAGCAAGATTCTCAGTGCAGGCCAACTACAATGTTTGGATGCCCCTACATGCCCGCATAAATCCCAAACTTAAGTCAGAGGTTCAAGGTCCTATTCAAATGTTTGTCCTCTTTTCTTTTTCTCTCTTTTCTGTTGGGAGGGGGGGGGGTGATTAAACCAGGCCTAATCAGATAAGCTTTTTGTTAACATCTTCAGCTAAGATGAACAAGAAAATATTGCATATAACATTTTTATCCAGTCACAACATCGCATACCCTGATGAGGCGATTTTTGTGGTAAACATTGAATCCACAAACTGATGATGGAGTATCCTTGACGAAGCCAAGACTTGTTTCAACCAAGATCTGCAGCAGAAAAGCTGTTTGAATCCACAAATTTAGATGATAAGCAAATATAGCCACTAGCCCAACAACCGATTTGCATTTAGCAAGTACCCACACACTGAAAATCATATATGAGGAGAACTTATTAATACTATAATGGTAAAACCTCAACTCATTGTGAACATTTGAATCAATAAACAGTTTACAATCTAAAGTTGGACTTCTAGTTTAATTTGAACATACAGCCCTCTAAGCAGGAAAATCAAGAACCCATATCATTATGTACCTCCTTTGATGTTCCAGCAAGTTGTGGCCTGTAAGTGATCACTTTTGAGAGCTTCAACTCATCAAGAATATTATACTGCTCAACAGGCTTCCCTCTTAGTATGATACTGAAATTTGTAAATTTTTTGAGGTATAATATGGATGCGTATGCCTGATAAGAGATATAAGGAAGCATTAAAATACATTAGCAAAATAATCGGCAGGGATGTTTATAGAAATCAAGTAAAATTAAGTGGTTACTCTTAGAGAGTATCGTAAGCGGTAGGAAATATGGGATTGCAGTTCACGCCCTCTCTTGTTTGTTTTTGATGTGTTTCCATGATTAGCTTCATCTCTCAATGTTATGTCCTGCATGACCAACAAAAGAAAGAATAAGACATCCTTTAAATAAGCAAGAGAAGTAATGCGGGGTTTATTTTTATCAAGTGTTGGTTCATTGTTTCCCACCTAATCTTGTGTTTGGATTAAAACTCTATAAAAAGCTTCTTTCCAATTAGACCCTTAAATTATTATGTAATTGGGTCAAAGTAGAAAACTATCGGACAATATTATTTTCTATGGCCTTCTAACTAACTATAGAGGAAGAACAATTTTGTTGTCATGTTTGCTATTTTTTCACTTGAATTATTTGAGGATAAATAATTGTCATCTTAATAAATTGATCACTCACGAAATGTTAATTTTCAATTTAAAAAAGATATACCATCTACTTTTAAAACCGAAAAGACGGTAAACTATAGTAAAATTGAATAAATCATCTACATTTACACATAAAAATTGCAAGTTGTACTTTAAATATGTATGGAATTTTATAAATTGTTCAAAATACAAATAATTAGAAAACCATATATATATATATATATATATCAACAAATAATACATTTAATTAATATCACAAACGTTATGTGATGATATATTTGCCTTTTTAATTAGTAAATATTAAACAACTCACATTTCAAATATTGTATTGAATTTATTTAGTAACAAACAACACTATCTAAATAATTTGTAAGCTAATTTATTTAAATGAATTTACTAGTACAAATATAAAACATAAAATCAAAAAAATAAACAAAATAATTAAAATGATTAGAGGATATTTTTGTCTTTACATAAACTTATCCCATGGTATTAAATCCTATGTATTACTAATACCTCCAAATGGAAGGTACTAGTAATACATCCTATAATACCATGTAGGATGTATAACTAATCCATGGATTAGTTATACATAGGCCCAAATTCCTACCAAACATAGTATTAAATAATACCATACATAATACATGGACTATTTCTACTAATACCCCTACCAAACGACCCCTAAGGTTAGAGGAATGAAGTAAAATTATAGCCCAATGGAGATGACATTTAGCTGTTTATCATATGAAGAGATTTATGGGTTTTGTACTACTTTTGGTGTAAACATGAAATATAGAAGATATAGAGTCTATTTTGATCTCTTAGATTACATTTAGAATCTGTGTATGCTGCATCCTTTTCATTTTTATAGTCTTGTAAATTTTAGGGGTTAACTTCACAATTTGTGCAGCTTACTGTTACCATTTTATATATGAAACTATTACCTTCTTCAAGCAAACAAACAAAAAGAACAATGAGTTTCCTCCATTATAAGAGAATTTGACATAGACAGGATCATCAAAAACCATTTGTTTATCGAAACCTTCTTATCACCTTCTTCTCCTATGTCAGGATTAAGGGCTCGTTTGGTTAGGGAACAAGTTATCCTAGAATTGCTATCCCACCCTCAATGTGAAACCAAAAAAAAACTACAATACGGGATAAGTTATCCCGCTATTTTTCCCAACCAAACATGGGAAAAACTCATCCTAAAATTAATCCTGGAATTAGTTATTCCTTGTACCAAACAAGCCTTAAGGGCAGCTATAGACAAACTAACCTAAGGTTTGTGCTTCACAGGAGTCTGAAAGTTGAGCCAAATGTTTTCAAGAAATAGGCATACCTCATCATCGTCATCAAAGTTCAGTTCATAAATGCCTTCATCGTTTAGCCATAGGTTGAAGACAATAATCTTAGTTCCATGTGATTTTATATCATCAAACTGGAGAACATATAAGAGAAAAGATAGAGCATTCAGTAATAACAAATAAAAATAATTCTGGTAACAATAATTGCAGGTGGAATCTATTCTCTAGCTGATTCTTCTGATGCCCAAAGATGGAATCTATTTCTAAGAAAAAATTTAAATGATTGGGAAACTGCAAGATTTTGTTTTCCATTACAGTCCCTTAGCACCATCATCCTGGATCAACCCAGGGATGATTCTATCATATGAAGGTATGATACAGGTGAAATATTCTTTGTTAATTCTTGCTAAATGCCACTGACTTCTTCCGACACCGACCGTTGACCTTGGAAGAAGATTTTGCACAACAAAGCACCCCTTGAAGGTTTCTTGTTTTTCGTGGCTTGTGTCTAAGGAAGCATGCCTCACTTGATCAACTATTCAGAGAAGACGAATGCAATTATGTAGCAGGTGTCCCTTCTGTGAAGAGAACACTGATGATACTTGTAATCTTTTTCCTAATTGCAAGATCAGTTATCAGATTTTTGATATTCCTAACATACTAAATATGTAGATAGTACCACCTTGCCAAATGTCCACAATATAGCCCAACAACACACCCACATTACCCAGGGTGTTCCCAAAAGTGGCGTCTGGGAGGGTGGGCTGTACACAAACCTTATCCCTACCTTTGAGGGCTAGCGAGGTTGTTTCCTAAATAAAGCAAGGTGACCTAGAAATAAAAGTTGAATACTTATTGCATAATCTAGAAAGTTTTCTCAGCTCCAATTGGAAGTGAAATTTTAATATGCTTTACATAATGATGGAAGTTAAATGTGCTCCATTCTACAATTTTCCGTTCAACTATTTTCTTCTCCATCCTTAAAAATCCTGAAGTAACTAGTAGGCTCTACACATGTACCCCAATTTAACAGGAAGCAACATACAATTTGTCAACTCTAACTTTAAAACCATGTCATCTCAAACATGTGCATACCAAATTTGAGATAGAGGAAGCACATGTTCGCTCAAAGTTTAGCAGATTTGAGCTTGGTATGCTTCATGAGTTAATATACATGGATATTTTAATATTTGCTTGTTATATTATGACCATAGCATGTTCTCATAACAAAAACAAGAAACTCAGATAACACATCAAAGCTCAGAGTCTGCAACAAAGAATTAATCTATAAAAGTAACTTTCTAGAAACGACAATTCATACAAAATAAATTTATGATATAAAAATGTGGCTTTAAAGTATATGTACCAATTATCCAACCAACCTGTTGCAGAAGATCCATCTTTGTTGCAAAAGGGCACCACTCAAGGATTGTTTTCAAGTTAGTTGACCAATCATCTTGAGAGCCATATACTATTGCTTCAGCCCAATGGTCGGAGATATCATAATCAATCTGCATTCATTTTCAATTAAAAAAAGAAAAACTGAGAATAGATGTTCATGTTTAGAAATAGATTACAAACTTCAAGTGCCAAATATTACAATATTCAACAGAATGTAAAGACTTTTTACCATTGGAACAATCACATCATCTTGCCCTGTTCTCCGAAGAAATGTATAGGACAGAAGCCCAACACTTTGAGTTGCTCGGCTAGACCATAGAAATGCAGAAAATATCAAAATTCATAACATTCTCAAGCACAACATCAATTCTAGCAACATAACTAATTGTTTGGTAACACCAGTGAGCAGTTTACTTCAGAAATAGCATGTTGTTACATATCAAGCAGCACATTGCAACCAAACCCCCGTCAATCAATTTCTGGGTCGCTCCTTCCTCTTTTATTTTTCTCCAACTCATTCGGATTCATTATATACAAGAATTAATATCTGTTCAAATATAAGCCTGTTCCACTCTAGAGCTGCCTAGCGATCAAAAAATTGGAGTAACCATCTTGAAAACCAAGGTTCAAATCCCAACAGAACCAACACCTAGGTGAATTCTTATTTGCCTTAGTCTCAATAGGCAGAGTTACTCAATAGTTGTATTGGTTAACAAAAGCAAATACCCAGTGGATTAGTCAAGGTGTGCACAAATTCCCCCGAGCACCACTATTATCCAAGAGAATAATGTTAATGATAAGCTTGTTCAAGCGCTTCTAAAAATAATAGTCACACAGATTTTTGTTTGAAAGAAGTACACTGAAATAAAACGAAAGAAGGAAATGAACTATTGACAAACTTGACAGTCATGAGAAAGTCGTAAAAAGAGGGCTTCCCTTGTTCCCGAATGTGAAGCACTTGATAACCTGAATAGTGCTTTGACAAATGTGATTTTCGGAGTTCAAACGATATACTTCACTGCACATAACCAATATACTCTAAAAACAAAGAGTGCCAAGAAAAACACAAGACCGATGGGCTAGCAAGAAACAACTTGTGCAATACCGATTAAATAGAACGTGCACTCTTCTTCCAACTGATGTGCACAGCTTAAAGAAGCTATAGTAAATACCTAATGTGTCAATTCGGTACTTGTACGATCCAAGTTATAATTGACATCACTAGTTTTATATCTGACATACAATAATGAAAGTATTAACAGATAACTAAAAATGAAAACAATCTTATTTTCAGTTTTCAACAAATTAAGCATCAAAAAGAAATACCAAAGACAACTCTTTTGTATATGAAATTAGGTATTTTACAATGATATCTGAGACGTTGTAATTTTTTCAATTAAGTAAGCAGCGTATTGATGTTGCGGGAATACCCCCCACCCCCACCCCCAATCCATCACGTAAACAAGAAGTATACCAGTAAATAGAGAAACTACACAAGAACATAGTTCTCTATGGAAATTGGAAGGCACCCTGTCATCAGAGATATTACAAATATTGTTACAAGGAAAACTGGCATTTTAACCACCAAAGTCATAAGAGACATCACTTCCTTTGCCTCGAATATCTTAGTTCGGTTTACATGTTTACTAATAGAAGAGTTTGAAAGGTGAGTGGTTTGGTGTTCGTTACAGGGGATTGTGTTTGTAATTAAATTATATAATAAGCTATGTTTTCTTCAAGGGAAATAATATAAACCTTTAGAGTTGGTAATTCACAAAACAACTCATAAAGAAACCAATGTGATTTCTTGAAGGACCTAAGGTTCCATAACTAACATATATATATATATTATACTCACACACAACAACAACATACCCAGTGTAATCTCATAAGTATAGGAAGGGTAAAGTGTACACAAACCTTATCCCTACCTCGTAAATGTAGAGCGGTTGATCCCAAAAGACTCTCAGCACGAGTAACGCACATAAAAGCAGTTAAAAAAGAAAAAATACAGAAGTAAAGAGGACATAGCAAATAATAAGGAAAGCATGACATAGTATTCAGAAAACAAGGAGACTGGTAGAGTATACCAAACTATCACCACGGCTATTCCGGGGGAAAGTGAGACAACGCTCAACTACCTATTAACCATCTACACTAATCTGTGACCTTCATAACCTCCTATCTAAGGTCTTGTCATTGGTATGTTAAAGATGCTATATATACAACAACAATATACCCAATGTAATCCAATAAGTGGAGTAAGGATGTATGCGACCTTGGCCCAATTCTCAAGATAGATTGATAGATAGATAGATATACGTAGACAGAAGGGGTGGGAAGAGAAGATACCCTGAACGAGATGAACGGCTGAAGACAATTACATCAGCGCCTAACCGCATGGTACTCGTCTTGAATCCATTACCATCTAAAATCCAGGTAAAAAAATAGCTTTAAAAAATATTCAAGCAGCTTATTCATCAAAAAGAAAAGTCAAGTAGCATAAAATGCCTCAAAACCTAACCCAAGCAGCAATGAGTGCAAAAAACTGATTATGGCAGTAACACAAATTAGTACACCAGACCCAATTATTTGTAACTCTAGAAAAATGCTTACATTGTCCAATTGTTGAGTTTGATGTTTTTGAAGAATAACCCAGGCTCATGCATTTGCGAAGGCGGTCTGGATCCATACCACCCCCATCGTCTGCTCAATATGATATAGTACATGTTACGGCAATTGTAACAAGGCAAACAGTATAGTATGATAGTGATGAAGGTTAAGTAACAGCAATACCACACCCTGGAAGAGCAATGCAGGAGAGTTGTCCCTTGGGTTAGAGATTCTGTCAACTTTCACGAATGTTGCACCACTACTTATCTAGCATGCAGATAAGGACAGAGAAAAATTGCCATTAGACAAAAGAAAACTTATGTAAGTGCAAGAGAGATTGGTTTCAACATAAAATCTTGATTTTTAATCACAATATCTAAATTGCTTAACAAGATATTACATGAAAGTGAAAGCACAGAATCTACCAGTGCAAGCAGCAGAGACAGATTTTTCTTTTTACAAGAAGGCATGGGGAAAAAAGATTTCATCCATATAAATCATAAGACCTTCGATGTTGAAGGATGGGTGGGCTGGCTTCAATGAGATGATATGAGTTTGTCAGCATATTAGTATAAGTAAAAGGAAACTTCCCCAGAGAACTACAGATAGAAAGATGTGAAGGTTTAGGTTGAAAGAGCACAATTTATCAGCTAAGTTGTCTGCATGTCATAATGAAGAAGAAAACACATCAAGAGATCTAGGCATTTATACCCTAAATTCAACCAACAAGCAATTTAGGTAGAACCAACATAACAATTTCTATTGTAGGTCTAAAAGAAGAGGAGAACTTGTGAAGCAAAAAATTGAAGAGATCTCTAGTTTAGAAGAATGGAGGATAGTTACGCTCATATTTATTTTTAAAAAAATCAACATAAGAATGTTGTAGTGCTTTTCTTTACTCAGAGAAACCATAAAACTCAAGGCCCGCTTTTTCAAGACCAAAAAGTATAAATTGAAGAGGGAATAGCAAGTAATTCCTTAGAATAATAACAATTGCAGTCCCTACTTTGTTGCAAAACAGTAATACAGTACATATAGAATGTGTCTCGCAGCTCTTCCTTGTCAAAAAAAATGTGCCTCAGTACTCTCTAGCACATTAAACACCAATATAAGGCACTCTCAACTTGATGATGTTGTGTTCGAAACAACAATCGAAGAGAATGCACTCATTCTGAGTGAAACCTTATCCATCCAAATACCAACTAAATTTATTCTGACCTTGCTAGAACAAAAAAGAATGAGAGAAAAAAATATTTACAACTGCAATTACCAAAACGTTGGGAGCCAAACGCAATGACCTTGAGAATTAGAAAGTATAATTGAAGAAACCAAAGGTTAGTGAGAATTATTGTTAAGACATTTAAGTCTCTAAAAAATTGAATTTCTATCAAAATGGCAAAGGAGGAAATGAAACACACTGAAGGTTAGAAAGTCAATAAAGTTGAGAAGGTATCCAAAACAAACCGGCATCTGACCAAAAATTCTAACCAAAACGGATCTTCCATTTCCTACTTAATAGACAGCAAGGGGGAGAGAAAGAAGGGTAAACTTGTACCCTTCTTGTTCTAATTACTTGATGCCATGGTAAATTAGAAAGTTGTTAGTAACAAAATTTACAAAACCCAATCAAACTTCTCTTGGGAGATCAACAAGCTCTTGGCTGAAAAGATGATTGTGATACCTCATATGTCTATCTATGCAAAAAAACATAGACACAAGAACCATACTCTAATTGCAAAACCTCTGCCGATTTTTAATCTCGGAAAAGTAACAAAAGAAATGTATCCACAACAACATCCGAGACGATCCACTTAGACAACAAGAAGTCAAATGAAAATAATAATAGAAATATAAAGAGAATGGTTCTCTTACGAGTAGTGATTTCCACCAATCCAACTGTGAACATCTCTTTAAGACCAATCAAATAAAAAATATAATGTCTGTAAGAACAATTAAAAGCTATTTTTCTCACCAAATGCCAATCCAAAGATGCCAAAATCCTAGGTAGTATCACAACTAACTTTTTTTTATGAGGATGCTTTTGGCAAACAGGGGAAACCCAGTATACTGCCCCATATCAAGGACACTATATGATTAAGTAAACTCAAGGAACCGTCCAACTATCTTTAAAAAGGGTAATTTATGTTTGCTCCAAAATACACCAAGAAGAAAATGTGCTTTAACTGAATCATTGAGCTTTGTTCGTCCTGCAAAAGTTCTTCTATTGCATTACTTTCAAACTATCAAGAAGACAGTGTTGGACAACAAAATATAGCAGAACTCTCAAAGACATATGGGTGACAAGCTGTAATTCAACAGATACCAGATTTCAAGTAGAATCGATATATTATACATGAAATACTGAACTTCTATTTCCACCTCATAAAACATGATATAACAGAATAATCAACATTACAGTAAAATATACCTCATCAACAGCATTATCCAAAAGCTCAGCTATTGCTGCAATGACATTCAAAATATCAGTGGTCATGCAATAGTAAGAGCAGAATGGATTCACACGGAAATGTACTTATTAATTAACTATCTCCCACCACCATAAAACTACGACTGATAAGATTGGCACTATGCTCTGCTATCAACCAAAAATAATCCAAAGTTTTATAGTAGATCAAAGTGCCACATGTAAATGTACAGCACACAATAATTTTTAGACAACCTCGAAAGAATCCTCAGGTTAGTTTTTAAAGGCACTTGCTTCGGCG
>JAJOOO010001801.1:0-31343 GCA_029582685.1 Solanum piurae
GATTATGAATGCACACAACAAGACTCAATTTACTTATGTAGAGATCAAATGTGTACTCAAAGATTCAAGTAGTGACTAACCAATATCAAAGAGCCTCATGCTCACAATACTTGCTTCATATGCAAGTTCAAGTTCAACCAAAGTGTTCTAATGCCCTCACACAAAGAATGATTCCATACTCACATATAGTGGTTTAATCAATTAAAGTTCCGGAATCAAATGAAACGCTCACACTCACAAAGATGAATACAATGCATGCTTTCACCCATAGGTTTACCCATATTTTCCAATCGACATTTGTTTCAGCTTACTCAAGATCAAAAAGGTCTTTCTAAGGCATGTAATGGGGCTGAGTGCAAAGGTATGGTCATTTAGGCTCAGTGACTCTTATCCTCATGAGATGTGGTATTCACAACACTTCATTTCATGTCCCTTCATCATTTTTGCTAGTGCTTATAAGTCATCTCATTATTCACTTCCCATGGATTGTTCGGACTCCCCATTTCTTTGGTACTTTATTCCACAACTTTCTTCTTCCATTTTTTTTATATATATATATGGAGGAGTTCCCATTTTCTCAACACCATGGGTTAAGAGATACGGTTCTTGCACTTCTTGACTTTTCCCTTTCTTTTCACCATACCCCCAACTTAGGCTTTTGGCCTAAGTTGGCTATTCAACTAACCACAAATCAAGAGGATTATAGGTAGCGGATAAAGAAAGGTCTAGTTTTCATCAAGTTTCATCCAAACAAAGGTCAGGCTCAAGGGGTGTTAAAAAGAGATTCACACATTCACATGGTAGGTCACAAAAGAGGTATATGTCAAATTGATTCACACTCTTTAAAGTTGCCTAAGATCATATCAAGAGATAGGCTTACTTAGTCAATCAGACCAACGAGGTAAATTCTAGGATATATCATGCATGTTTCAAAGTAAGCTCTGCACACTAGACATCGACACTACTAGTCAAACAACACTCTACATTCTTGCTAATGTACAACGGTCATCACAAGTGACTCAATTTAATACTTGGCTAGTCAAAACGAGATGCAAAGAGTTCACATATTGTCTATGCAACTTCATTTGGCCTCATTGTAGCAGCACATTAATGTTCGTTCGATTGAGAGTACTATTCAAGTCATCGGTATTGCTCGAAACCGATACTTAAATTTGTACAAAAATAATCACTTTCAACAAAACAGGTGGCGAATTTTTTTGAAAAATGTAAATTTATCGGAAGGATCAAAATTATTTTGCAATTAAACCCAAAAGAAGCCATAAGTTCAAACAATCGCAAAGGCTGTTTTAAAACACAGTATAAAACAGACAACCCAAATGTACACAAAACACAAATATCAACACAAAAGGTGTGGGCCTCACCCCACCACAAGAAATGTGTTTGTCCTCAAATGCATGTTATAAAATATTCAGAAGTAAAGGTAAAGAAATTCAGAGAGTGAGGTAAAGAGGGGGATCCTGTCTATGCATTCGCTTCATCTTTGTGTGCATTGGTGTCTTTTTCAGAAAATAAATGATGCATCAACTTGATATAAAACAATGGCTCCCGAAGTGTTTCCATTCTGGTTCGCATTGTTTTCATTTTCCTTGGCTTCTGCAGCGATCTTAGCCTCAACCATTCTATCCACGTCATGAGCCACCAAAAAGGAATCTATGGCTGTGTAGGATCCGCGTATCCATGAATGAATGGTGTGATCAATGGGAATCCTCTTGCTGGCGCTCGCTTTCTTACTCTCTCTTCTTTCTTTGGCCAGTTCTGCTATATTTTCGTCTCTTTTGAAACCCCTTGCTCTTACATGTCGGGGTGGCAATTCTCTCTCAGTAACTTTTGGTCTGGCCATTTCTGCAAAAGTTATTGAGAAGAAGTTAGACAGTATTTAAACCGGTGTAGGGAAATTTCAAGTGTGGGATCACTTCGCCAAATTAGTTGGTAGAGTGCTCCTCCACTTAGGCGATTCACCGAAAATAGCGCACAGAGGGTTCAAGGGTGCAGACAAAAAGGGCGAACAAAAAACATTTCGGCGGTTCGCTAAGTGTATGTGGTGACCCAATCTTGTTCACCGAAAGTTACAGAGTCAATGACGCATTTAGCATTAAGTTAAAGCCGAAATGGGGACATTAGGCGAACCGCCGAGTGGTTCGGCGAGCTTTACTCAGCTCGTCAAATCAGCCCAACATGCCTATTTTCAACCCATCCTTCCAAATTCGACCCTGCAACCTTTTATATCTCAATTTAAGCCTCTACAACACCAACTCAATGAAGACACATAGCACTTACACCCTACCGCAGTAAATTAATTCAATTTGAAGTGCATGTGAGCGAGAGTCCATCATTTAAACAAGAGTTATTGAACAGTAATTGAGAATGTATGTAATTCAATGAACTCAGAGAGGCTTAGCAACAATTCATATTATGCAAATGAGTACAATTTTGAATAAATAAACACGGGGTTCGAGTCACCAACCTTCGATACTGATTAAAATGCTGCAGAGATGCTAGGCAACAATGCTTACCGAATCCGAGCACAGTTCGACAACTAGAATACTCTAATTTTTTTTTGCAAGAAATATAGGACTAGAGTGCTGGTGTGAGTTTTTTAAGAGGGACAAAGTGAAGGAAAGTGAGTGAAGTAGAACTTTTAAACCTTTGGCTTGCTAAAACCGTCAAGCTTCCGCCCATTCGGCGAAATTAGTCAAGTTCGCCCAACAATTCGATGGCACACCGAATGTTTTATTTCCTTGCCAAATTTAGCAGGGCCTTTAGTTCATGTGGGAGTTCCAACGGCGGTCTCCGTCCAGATCGCCAACGAGGTGAGCGATGCACCGATAAATTCCTCACTTCGTCGAGTTTTACAGACTTAACCTTTAAGATGTCTTGAGTCAAAAAGCGGGATAGATCAGGTCCACCGAAATTGTCGGCGATCTTCCAACTGGACCTGTTACTTGCCTCCATATACTTTTTCAAGCCACTTCCCTTACTTCAACCTATACAAAAAACACACCATTATTTTACCAAGAAACAAACAGTAATTAAAAAGGGTTTTGGGTTGCCTCCCAAACAACGCCTTAGTTAACATCGTGGCACGACACAAGTTGCTCTTTTAAGCTTCATTGTTGGGGTTTGCTACACCATCATCAGGAAACTCTCTGCTTTTCTGCGAGTTGAACTGTAACTCTTGACCCATGATGTTCTCGAGCACTTGGACAACTTTGAAATGAGACCAAATCATTCGTTTCATCCCTTCGATGTCTCCTTTCATTTCTTCTAGTGCTCTATCTTACTCGGTCACCTTCAGGAGAATGGTTGAAAGAATCCCTCAATGCATTTTACTTCATCATCCTTGAGACTCTTTTGCTCATGAGGAGGAATATACCTATCTTTACTCTTGCACTGAGCTTCGACCTTCATCATTTTTTTGGTCAACTCATCCATCTTTGTCATCAGCGTGGCCATTATGAAGTCCTTTTCTACTTCTTGATTCATTTTCGCCATGTTGTCAAGCAGTTGAACTGCTGCTGCGTATGGCTGCCTTGCAACATCGCCCGAAACGAGGTTATCAACCAATCTCTTGGTTCCGAGGCCAAGACCTTTGTAGAAACAATCAATGAGTATTATGTCGAGAAAGTCATGACTCAGGCATTGAGTGATCAGTCCTTTAAACCTAGCCCATGACTGGTGAATCCTTTCACCCTCCAATTGTTTGAAGGTTAGGATTTTATCCCGACTTACCATTACCTCTAATGTAGGCCATTCCATCTTCTCTCATGTACTACGCGACATACTCACCTTAATCAACAACAACAAAATAAAAACAAAACTGAACGTAAAGTTAGTAAAAACTACAACTAAAATGAAATGAAAACTCTACTTAACTACATCTTCACGTGACACCACTCCCCGACAGCAGCGCAATTTTGATGTTTGCGTAATCAATGACACGTCTTACAGTTTGGGTGTCTACGATCGCATAATAGTATAGTAACCCAACCAAGGGTTGGGGTCGTATCCCAAGGGAGCGGTAGTAAAAATTAGTAGAAAAATAGAATTTCATTCTAATTAGTCGTAGCTAAAGAAATTTACGATTAAGAATATTGTAAATTAATGGGTGACACAAATGTGTCAAATATCAAATGGGTTTTTTGTCACAAGTAAGATAAAATTAGCGAAAATAAAGAGAAAATTCAAGTATGATGGGAGATTCTTTGGGATGTGACCGCAGTACAAGATAATCTAGATTGTTGGGTACAAACTTTCGATAGAAAATCTGTAGATTAATAGTGACTAGGCTAAGCTTTAAGTGGAAATAAATTCTCTCTCGAGCAACTTACCCCGTTTCAAATGGGTTCCTCTCAGACACCCACTTGCCGCATGAAGACCAGCCTACGCCTTACCCCACTCACTCTCTCGAGCTGAGTGTTTGGATATGAGACTAGGGCTCACCCTCTCGGGATGAACCTCATGTCGACCCACTCCTTAGGCCATCAGTCTAGTGGTCTTGGTTTCACGACCTCTCTCTCGAGCAAGCCGAAAACACATAGGTGGTTTTGAATTTTCAACTACGAACCCATTAAATTAAACCACAACCAATAAGTGAAATCACCATAAAACTACATTTAAGCTATCAACAAGAAAGACCCAACTACAATCTTAACTCATATTTGCTAAATCACGCCCCAAGAATGGGGGGTTTTAGCCACACATCAATAAATAAAAAATTATACCTTCAATGATGTTGAAATCAAATGGGTATAGAGAAATAAGTCTTGATTTAGGCAAAGAAAGAAGAATCAAGGAGACCCACTTCCAAGTTGGGGAAGATGAAACCCAAATTCTTCAAGTCTTCAAAAACCCTCTCAAACTTAAGAGAAAAATAAGAGTTACAAAATAAAATATCTAATTGTGAGTATTCTAATGAATCTTGATAATTAAAACTAACATAAAGCTACTATTTATAGTGTTCAAAATTAATGCTGCAGCAGATCGTTTGGCGACGTTGGTGTGAATCGCCGATTTACTCGGCGATTCCCCCATCGTCTGGTTCATCGCCTTCCTTTCTTGCCTACAACATCTTTGCGTCCTGGACAATTGGGCGGTATAATACTGCTTCGTTGAACTATTGGGTGACAAGCTGACTGCTCCTTTTCACCGCCCATTTGATCCTCTTCCTTCAGGGTTCAACACACTGGAACAAAAGGCGTAGTAAGGCTCTTTGGCGGCGATTCACCAAGTGTGCTTGGCGATGCTCAGGCTTCAGTTTCTTCGTTTTCTTCAGCCTTTTTGTTCCTTTTTGCACCTAAGTGTCCATGATTCCATTAAAACTTCAAATACCTGAAACTTAATAGTTTTCATCAGATATTGAGACAAAATAAGCATTTGAGGACAGTATTTCTATTAAAATAAATCCCTAAATGAGTCCAAATTGTGGACTCATCAGTACACCACATAGCACACAAGATGGATGGAGTATATTTATCACTCATAGTAGAAGAAACATGAAGCAACAGTTCAAAGAGGAAAGGAAGAACATTTACAGATCCAAGAGTAAGAGAGGCGGAAGGAAGAAGAGAGAGGAGGAGCTGAAATTCCTTTGTAGGAAATCCTTTAGAATAGGAACTTGTTTTAGTGTCCTGGTTGGTCACTTTTGGGCAGACCAGGAACTTTCATTGTATATGGACCTTTTTGAATAATCCAATAATATGGACTTAGTGTCCGAATTTGATTAAAAAAAAAGTAGTCTTCTCAATTTCAAGGGTAGCCTTAGTCTATGCAAGCTCAGCCTTGAGATTTGTATTTTATTTTTCTTTAACAACCTTCATGTTCAAGATCATAGTTCATATGCAGCTAGTCCATGACATTTTGGTGAGTGACACATATGACTTCAATTTCAACTTTTTAATTGCATCACCTTTAAGAAACTGGTTCAATCAATCATGTACCCTCCGGAGAAACAATAGTTCACTCATCTCTATCCCCCAAAATCAGTAATCACCTTGCCTAAGATCAATGTCTGCTTCCCAAAGTTCACAACTTTAAATGTACGAACATCAAGAGTGTCTTCTTATCCAAGAGATTCAAAGGAAGGTAATCCATAATCATTTTATTTACTACCGATAGTCGGATTTGCCAGCTTTGACTTAACATAATCTTAGGAGGAACATATTTCTTGACTTGCTTCTTTGATCGTTTTTATTGAGATTTATCTTTGCATTTATTTTCTTTGGCCATAATCTCCTCATCTGTAATTTCAATAGAGTCAGTAAGATTTTTTTTTTCTTCAACATCATTTGTAGAGGAACCTATTCCCTAGACGTGGTACTATCAGATGCAGCACCAACTATAATAATTTTTCACATCAACCCTAAATCCCAATTTATATGGATTCCAATATAGGAACTAGGTTCAAAAGAGGGGTCTCCCATTGATTCCCTCTCACTAGATGCATCAAAGTTGATCCTAACAACAAAACTTTGTTCAACTGTAGGGTCTCCAAAATATTCCCCCCTCAAAAGGTACATCCTTCAAAACTTCCTCAGTAATTTTAGACACACCCAATACAGAATACCCCTACGAACCAGCACAACCTACTTTCTACACCACAACTTATATCTTATAAGGCACCAAAGTAGAGGTGTCATCCAAAGAAGTCATCTCAACCATAACATCAGATAGACCATCACACTTAGAATCTCCAAGAATGTCATTAAGAAACATAAATTGTAATTAATCAAGCATAGACATGTTTCTTGAAGAACACTTTATTCCATAATTTTAGAAAAAAAGGATTTCTTGGTTAAGAAGTTTATGGAAGAGAAGGGTGTGAGTTGTAGAGACACACTAGGATAAGGCTTTAAATAGGCTTTTTAAGAAGATATTTGTTTAGTAGCATTGGGGACATGAATATATCTTTTGAGACAAGTGGAAGGAACAAGTACATGTGCATTGATTTTATATTTAATTATGAATAATTGTAGTGCACATACCTTAGATCTCTAGATAATGCTGAATTTTGCTCCAATTTTGCTAAGCCTCTCTCCTGTGACAGATGCAAATACAATGTTATAGTGCATGAGTAGCTTGACTTTAAAAGTGGTATAGAGACATACAAATAAATGTACAAGACTGAGCATAAAATTCATGATTAGAAGGCAGTATGCACAATGTTCATTTGCCACTGAGGGATACTCATGTGATTTTAATCATCCCCAAGTTCCAACATGTTCCTTTAAAAGTGATTCTTTAGTCTTGCCTACTTTTCCAACTTCTTTGATTTGACCAAAAAGAATTTTCACCACAAAACTACTATTCCATCCTTTTCTTCTGCAGGTGAAAGTAATTTCTTCTAGTTTCAATCATGTTTCTCTAGCAACAGGTGTTCATATATGAATGTTGCTTGCTTCCTCTCACTTTTCTTGCAAATTCAAAGGTTAGATTTAGGAACCCAGACTAGCTTGAGTCCTTTGTATTTCTAAAAAGGATAAATGAGATCTCTATTGATCCATATTGGTAAAACATTTTTATATTTTTTCCGTTGCCCCAACCTGTTCCTTTGACATGATTCCTTTCTTTTAACAAGGTTGATTTTTCTATTTGAGACAGCTTTGAAGTTTTTATTCATGTGAGTTATAACTATTGGGCAGGTACCCCTTGAGTGACCAATATTACCACAATGTGTGCACAAATAAGATATTTTCTTAGGGACTTCTTTAACAAAACCTATTCCAGCTTTAGATTTATGTGTTCTATTACTGAGCTGAGTCACAATCATTAAGGACTGAGTCCACTTGTTTGCCCTCTCAAGCTCATACTTAGTTCCAACCAGGTCAAGATTTATTCTTCTAAATTTTTCCCTTTCAGAAAATAGTTCATCTTTTAACCTCTTTAAATCGTGTTCACATCTGATTTGGTCACCACTAATTGTTTCTTTCCCATTCCCAGTAACACTTTGTTTCAAAATTTCAGATTTGAGAGCCAAAGTGTAGGAATCAAGTTGTTGTACCTATTCCTTTAGGAATTGATTTTCTTTCTTGAGATCAGAATTAATTTTTTCAAGATCAATATATTCAAATTTTAAACTGGTAAAGGAAGTCAATAACTGATCTCTATTTTCATTCAACTCTTGAAAATTATCTATGAGAGTTAGAATAAGGGAAGATGATTTTTTGTTTGGAAAACATTTTAGTTTATTTTTAAGGTCAAGAAGATTTACCTCCCTTTTCTTAATGTCCGATTCAGAGTCCTCCATGGCCATCAAAGCAACATCTTCTGTATCATCTTCGATTGAGTTGTTTGAACCTGTTCCCCAAGCAGCATACATAGTAATGTTAGATTCGTTTACTTTACTCGGGGGGATTTTTTCTCATAGTTTCCACCTTTGTTGAGGAGCTTTCTGAGGTTTTTGTTGATCACAACTATGTCCTCATCATCTAGATCAAATTCATCACTCTGAGTTGCCTTGAAAGAAAAAAACATATCTTTGCTTCTTTTACTCATTTTTGTGTTATCAACATTCATCTCATAAGTCTTTATATTTCCTACAAGTTCATCCAAGCTCATGGTTCTCAAATCCTTTACTTCTCTAATTGCAGTGACCTTGATCTCCCATGACCTAGGTAGAGTCCTCAACACTTTATCCACCTGTTCCTCAGTAGTATATATTTTTTCCAAAGACACCAGTTCATTCACAATAGTAGTGAATCTGGTAATCATATCTTGAAGTGATTCACTACTCTCCATCTTAAATGCTTCAGATTCAGTGGATAGTCTAGCAATTCTAATTTTTCTTACTTGGGGAGTTCTTTCATGTGCATTGACTAGTGTGTCCCAAATTTGTTTCGCTGTAGTACAACTAGAGATGTGATTGAACTCGGCAGGTTCAAGTCCACATACAAGGATGCACTTAGCTTTAGCATTCTTTGCGAGCATTCTATAATCAGCTTCTCCATATTGAGCCTTGGGCTTTGGAATGACTTTCCCTTCATCATCCTTCATCATAGGAATAAGAGGACCATCAATAACTCTCATCCATAATTTATAGTCATGGGCTTGTAGAAAATCCTCCATTCTCGCCTTCCACCATACGTAGTAATGTCCATTGAATAGTGGTGGTATGTTGATGTGTTGACCTTCTCTGTGTCCAAGAGGAGGTGCAAAATTCACAGTGATCTTATCTTGAGTTATAAGACTCTACAAAGATAACCCGCTCTGATACCAATTATTGGAATACTTACCCCTAGATTTGACTAAGGAACATATATATTCTATTTGTTCCTTTGAAGATTACAACATTTACATTATGTAAAGCAAATAAAGTAATGACACAATATTTTATCACGGAAAACCCCTGCTCATAAAGGGTAAAAAACAACGACCTACACCTCTGTAAGATTTAACTCCACGTCATTAAACTCTGAGCCTCAACAAAAGATTACAAACCTATGTAAGCTAATTAGGAATTATAAACTCTAATTCCTAGATGTCAACAACCAACTAGATCGTCGACCCCACTCCAAGTTATGAATTCAGATTACAACTCTTGCAATCCTAGGAACCAACTTTAATTTCTAAACTCCAACACAAACCCCGCAAGGTTTATGTCCCCAAGTCTTTAAGTCACCCCAACTTGAAGACTCTATTCCTACTCCTGTTTATATACTTCACTGGATCTAGAAGGAATTATAGATACAACTCAATAAAAATGTAATATAAGAAAACTTGACTTAAAAATTATAAAGCATAAGCCTATAAATATGGATCAGGTTCTTCAATCTTATTTCCTTGCGTTGGCTGCACTTTGTAATAAAAATCACTCAAATATGAACTCTCTCTATTTGATTGTATTCTGCTTGTAACTCTCTGTTTAAGTGCGCAAGTTTCGTTGGAAGATCCTTTCTCTATTTATAGACTAAGTAGACCAAGAATCCTTTTCCTACTTCAACTCTGCTTCAATATGTTTTCCTACTACAACTCTGCTTCCTTATCCGTGTGGAATTTGGAAATTCTTGTAAACTGATTTTATGCACACTTCCTCTTCCTTGAAGGAATTCTTTATGAAAGGAAACCTTTTTGCACTGCTTTCTTGTCAGAAAATCAACCCTTCCACCTCTTTATAACTTCTAATTAGCGTGGTTGACGTTCTCCATATCCCAGTCGAATTCCGTCTGAAAGGAACTTATCGGCGCAACCTGTTTCTTTCATCTGTTTCCCTATTAGTCAATCATCAAATTCTTTCTCGATCTAACACGCGATGAAGGATTTGATGCCATACCAACAAAGATTCTCTGATTATTTTAGCAATGGCATGGCCTATTTATCGATTTGCAGCCACTTTTTGTGATCCTAAATGCCCAGAAGGTACTCCAAGTTCCTTTTTGAAGGTGTTTCAACTCAAACTTCATTCACAATCAAATATTTGCTTCCAAACAACCTTCAAAGACTTTGAAACTAGGAGGATTAGTTAAAATTAAAATTCTAATCTAATCTAAAAAAAATAAAAACTCACAATTTAAACTCAAAATAAATTCTTTTGGAAATTAATGGGTCGTCTTCCATCAAGCCCATAATTTAATGTCGCGATGTGTTTCTGGATATATCACCCTTTATGTTTCCATTTAGAGGTGATCAAACTTCTCCCCAACTTTAAATAAATTCTTCATTAAAATGCATGGGGACAACATGATAGCATGAAGAGTCTCACTCGATCTCTTCATTTCAAATAATTTAATTTCTTACCCAATTTCACACTGTTGTTTCTTTGAGGAGCATTGGGCAAGAGTGAGAGGATATCTAGGCCTTTCAAAAATTGAAATTTATAATTCTTGGCATTCAAGTGAGTGACGCTCTCACTTTCATATGAAGCAAGGTCCATAAATAATACTTTTTGGCTTTTTCTTGCAACTTTAGTTTCATTTATTTGATATCGGCATACTGATTTTTTATTGGCTTGGTTTGCTTGCAAATACCCATGATTTCATTCATGTTTATCACAACCTTTTTTTCTTGATATTCCAACTCCAACTTGCTATTTTTTACCACTTGACAAGGAGAATTACACACTCCAATTCTTTTTCTCACGTTGGTCTTCAAAGTGGCAATTTAAAAATCAAGTTGCATCATTTCATGGCACCGAGTTAGGTGCAAGTTGCAGAAATCATTACTTATTTCGAACATAAGATGTTCTAACCTTTCACCACGTTCAGGCCTTTAAGCCAAGAACATTAGCCAAATTTGACTCACCTCACCATTTTTTCACACATCACCTCATCTAAAGCGACATCCACATAACCTTATCCTACATAAATTCCTCTACAACAAGGCCATGGGTTGATTGCAACCACCAAGAACTGATTCGTCACAAGAAGCCATAGACCCAAAACAAAAAAAAAAGAAAAAGAAATATTCACAATTTGTATAGAAAGAAGTACACTCTAAATTCCAAACCAATTCAATACGCCTTATTGTTCCCCAATAAATATGCCATTTTGATAACACTCAATTACCCATCCTATGAATCAATGAGTAAGTGGTCGCTAACAATATAATAATCCAACTTATGAGGTTGGAGTCGAATTCTACAAGGAATAATATGTCGATGATTAAGAAGATAAATAATTATAAGATACGAGTTTGAATCCAAATGAAAATTACACATTTATTATATGAAGATGATTTTAGTAACAATAACGGACAATGACAAAGGTCTTTTAAAAAAGGAATCAAAGGAAATTAGGTAATGGGGAGCTACCTAACAATTACAAGAACCATTGCACCTTAACATCATGAAAACTAATTCATGGGCAAAATAATATATGCCATCGAAACTCAACTATCCACCTACTTTATTCAAACCGAGACAAATATTTCTCAACTAGTTTTATCAAACCAAGCTAAGTAGAAACACCATCAATATAGTTATATGCATTGCATGGATTCACTATTTCTAGCTATAATCCGATATATGAGTTGTTAAACCTCAAATTATGCACTAATATATCAACCTTTCCTAACCTCAATAAACCCTGCAAGCTCAACCAAAGTTAATGGGCAACTCCAAGGAGTGATCAAATCTATAGGAGAACATGTAAAGCAAGAAAGTGATTAGACAATCAAATACCGATTTCGTAAATGAGAAACATTCAAAACCTAAAGATGTCAATCAACATAAACAAAACACAAGATCTTCAGTGATAAAATTTCACCTACAATTCAAGCAATACAAAAAAGGAAATGAAGAAAGAGTGAAAATTATTACAATGGAGTATTGAATCTTCAATCTAAAAGGTGAATTGTGAGGAAACTTGTTATCCATGCCTAAAATCCAAAGCTAAGAATCTCCAATTCTGGATGGAATCAATATTGATATGCACATTGGTTTTGCATGGGTATAAAATAGGATTTTGGTATCAAAATGGCGAATTTCCAGTTCTGCCCAAACGCCTGACAGTTGCTCTTCACGTTCGTGACATTTTATTACACGATCACTATGGGTCACAAGTCTGTATCTTGCGATCATGACCATTGACCATGCAATGGTGACACTATAGTTGACCGAGATCGCGGTAGTTTGACCATGCAATCTTGATGCCTTAACTCCCACCAGTGTAAAAAATATAGTGTTTGTCTTCTTTTTTACTCAATTAAATCACTTTATTTTGTCAATTATCTTCTAAATATACTCTTAACTTTATTTTTTTTCAAACATGAAGTAAAACACATCAAATGCACCTATTCTCACTTTAATAAGCCCAAAACATAAGCCTAAAAACAAGATAAGTTGATAAAAATATTCACTTATCAATGTTTATCAAAACACCAAGATGTACATAGAGAAGAATAAGAGGTGTAATGGAAAGAACATCATCATTCACACTTTTGTGCTGGGCCAACATGTACTGCTATTCAATTCTAGACTAAAGTTGTTCTTGGGAAACTAAAGTCCAAGTGGAGTGGGCTATTTGAAGTGGTAAGGATTGTGCAGCGTGGTACTGTAGAGCTAAGGAATAAAGATAAAGAGATTCGCCTTTTTTGTAAATGGACAACATGTTAAGCACTATTTCATAAACAATGCAGATCGAGATAGGAAAGCACTCAAGTTGAATGATGTATGATCCACAGATTACTTCGAGCCGCAATATTAAACTAGGCGCTACATGGGAGGCAACTCGTTATCTTGTGTAACATATAGATTTTTGTTTTTAACTTCTTAAATTTTGTTTTTAGGCTTCAATTTAGTGTTGAGTTAATTGTAATAGTTATGAGCTATTTATATACTGTAACACCATGGAAATTGGAATTTGAGTTGGAAAGGAAAAAGTGGCAGAAAAGTGTACGGGTGTATTTTCTATGAAGCCTATCTACGGTTAATAGAAATATCTACGGGGTGTAGGAGGCTCTTGTGGAACTTGAGTTGGGTTCTTGGAAAATTTCAAGTCTCTGATGATAATCTACGAGTGGACATGATGAACTGTAAGAACCTCTATAGGTCGTAGGAAGTGCCCATAAGAATGGTTCCAAACTTTATGAAATTATGGACTTTGTATCTACGGACGGACCTACGGGTCATTGGAAAGATTACGGGTTGTATAATGAATTTCGTGGAAAGTGATTGGACTTGGAAGATTTTTGGGTACATAGGTTCTATGGGTTGGTTCTAGGAGCCATAGGATGTTTGATGGGCTATAGGGAGGTCCCATAGAAATTGATCAGGATTGTTGGGTTCCAGTACTTGTTCTACAACTGACCAAGATGATCCGTAGAAGTTCCTACATATCATAGGTCGAGCCGTATAATCCTTCTATTAGTTTTTCATTAAGGTTTTTTTTTATCTTTTTCTACTCATTTAACCCCTAAACTTTGTCGTTTTAACCCTATAACCACCCCTATAACTTATTTTACGCTTTAAAATATACCCATTCCATCCCATTCATTCAAACTCACAAATTCTCTCAACGGTTTTCTTCTCCAATTCTCTCTCAAGCTTCTAAGGTGTAAAACAGGGTTTCAAGGTCTCTCCCTCCATTGCTAGGGCTTTGATTACCCAAGGTATGTGGGACCTTCACTAATGAATTCCTTTCATCTATTGGATTCCAACAGAATCTCAATTCTCCTATTTGATCTTCACCCAAAATCTGGAGTTTCATGCTATTCTCCATGGGTTCAATTCATTATGATTCAATTGTTAAATTTCAATCTTATTATGCATGATTTAACTCAATTCCATGATTTTCAATTGATTTCATATGGACCCATGCCTATGTCTATTTTATGAATATGAACTATGATTATGAACTTACGAAATATGATTATTAATCTATGCATGTTTTATGCTAGTAATGAGTTATGACTAAATGATGCTTTTAGGATAAAGTGACAATGATTTGTGAAATATTTTCTCACATTTGAATTGAATCATTACTTAGATGCTTAGGAAGGTAAGTGTCTTAGTATGAATTCATGGTTTGTAAGAAGCTACTCTAAATAAGAAACTTATGATTGGATTGGTAGTCTAAAGTTATTACCTTTCCAAGTATTTTGATATGATTATGATTATGTATTTTCCGTTGGGATTTACTTAGCATCGAAAGGACTTTTGAATGTAGGCTTAATGATAGAAAGGGTTTGGTCTTTAGTAGCAATTCTCTTGTCCCAAACTATGTGCCCCTGTACGATTGTCTTAAATGACTTACCTAGTGGATCCACCTTAGGAATAATGAATGATACGAAGTTCTACCTTGACAAGTAGAATCTCTCTTTTTGGTGTGAGGGTTACATCGGATTTCATGTTATAGATCACATGGTCTTATTGCCGGTTAACGTTAAATGTCCCATAAATGAACTATGTTTTCTTCAAAATTCTTTTTAAAGTTTTCTATTGTTTTCAATATGCATTGACCATGTTTGTGAATTATGATTTCCCTTTAAAGGCTTTTGCTATGTTTTATTTGGTCATATATCATGTTTAAGTTCATCATATTATAATGCCCACATTTTTATGCATTTCCCTATACTTTGTACATTCAAAAGTACTGATGCATACTATGACTATATTGTTTCATAATATAGGGTTCAACTTCCTCCCTCCGGGCATGGCTTGATTGTAATTGTTCAGCGATTGACTATTTGGATCGGTGAGTCCTCACGATTTAAGGGCAAGGCCATGGACTGCTTTATTGCTTTTGATGTCTGTAGAGTTTTCAGAGTTTGTTTGTGACTTAAGGATTTGTCCTAGTCACATCTATGAATATAAGGCTTATGTCTGACTAAGTAGTAATCATATATTCTCTCATCTACTTTGTTGGTATCTTTTATGTCATTTTATGAGTTGACACTTATATTGCTTATACATTTATTATATTTGATTATGTCATGCTTATGTCAAATGGCTTGTTTAGGATTTCTAGGGGTCTTATTCTCCATGTCACATCTAGGATATACTTTAGATCTTAATATATATGAAATATGAAATAATATGGAATACAAAAAAAAATTTGTACCACAACAAAAACAAAGGCATTAGGACAGAGGCAATCCACCATTTTTATAATAATGTTTCATTGATGTGCAAGAAGATCGGAGGGTATAACATTCCATGAACGATGGTTGGTATGCAAAATTAGTGAAAAATTACATCCATGGCGGGCAGGAGCACTTTCAGCGTGCCATGCTTGGAGCCAAATTTCTGAGAGCCTTACTTGGCGCACTACATGTATGTTGTGCCAAGGGGTTTCCCAGATAGGCACACTGCACGAGGGACGTGACAGGCTGTAAAATTTTGTGCGTTCTGGCAAGCACGTTGAACCACCATTGGGCCTAATAGATATCTGGACGAGTCGGAGGGCCCACCAACTAAAAACTAAATATTTTTGGCCCCTGACCTTTAAAACCCTATTTCCCTCATAAACCTACCACCCCCATCGCAAAAACAGCCACAGAAAACCTCTCTCTTCTCTACAAAATAGTTTATTTTCTTCTCCATTGTTGTCTTCCCCAAAATCTCCAACTCCACACCTTAATAAATTTTTGCCCCGTCACTTTGCTCCATAAAACATCAGCCCCAATTTTCCATCTTTCTTCTTCCTCACAAAGTTTCTCCATTCTACATTCTTGATCTACTCATAATGGAACAAAAGGGTAAACAAGTTGAAGGTGGACCTGGTAGAAAAAGGTCCCATGTTGATGTTTTTAAAAAAAATGGGGCAGCACAAAAAGATTGAAAAATGTCTCTCAATATTTTATTAAGCATAATTGGGCTTTAAATAGCCCACTTGATTACATAATCTTCAAAAAATCTGCATAACAAAAATTTAAAAAGACTAAATAATTTCAACAATTAAAACAATCTACCAAATATTTAAAATATAAAATCATGTTAAAACTAGGTAACTTATTATTTTAAAAAATGACTGCAGTAACTAAAAGTAAACTCAACACTCCTCCTTTGCTTTAGATACTACAATTTTAAAGAGTTGCTCCTCCTCGATTTCTGCTTCTACATTTTGTGCTTGAAGATTGTTCTTAAGCTTGCACACTTTTGTAACATGTCCGGCTTGTTTGCAATTTCCACATATTGCATCCGGTCTCCACCAACAAAAAATTTCCAAGTGCCTTTTTCTTTTGCAGTATTTGCAAAGAGGATAATTATCTTTTTTCTTTTCTGTTTTGTGCATAAAAGGCACCCTCAATAACATTATCTTGCCTGAAGGCTCTTCTTTGCTCTTGTGCTTGTAGAGCACTTATTAGTTCTTCAACATAAATAGTAGAGAGATCTTTAGACTCTTGCAGAGATTAAATTTTTTTATTCGAATCTCTTTGGAATTGTCAGAAGAATTTTTCTACTATTCTATCATCTTTGAAATCTTTGCAAAGCAACCTGATTTTATTAACAGTAAAATAAATCTTGTCAGAATACTTAAAAATAGTTTCATCCTCTTGCATCCTAAGAGATTCAAAATCTCTTTTCAAATTCAAAATTTTCATTTGTCTGAATCGGTAACTTCCTTGATATTTTTTTTAAAATTTTTCCTAATAAGCTTCTTTTGTCGTCTCATAAGGAATGATTTTAGAAGAAATCAAATCCACAACTTATTTTTGAATTACAGTGGCTTTGAATTTTTTCATCCGAATGAGATTTAATTTGAGCAAGGATAAGATTTGCAGGGAGAGGTTGTAAGGGTATATCCTGCATTACAACTTTCCACAGATCATAGGCTTCAGGATATGATTTCATTTTCATTGATCAAATCTGATAGTTTTTGCCGATGAAATTTTTTGGGGAATTCAAAGAGAAATTGTTGTTTGCCATTATTTTGGTTAAAATTTAGTTTAGAAAAGCCTGTGCATTGAAAAAAGCAAGGTTGAGATGGTAGCGCTGATGGGTTAAAATGGGTAGCCCTGACGGATTAAAAAAGGTATCCCTTACGGGTTAAAAAGAATGTATGGTAGTTCATTGGAATATTTAACATATCCCTTAAGATCAATGAAGTTCTTGATACCACTGTGGTGTTTTTATAAAAATGGGGCAGTAAAAAAAGATTGAAAATGTCTCTCAATATTTTATTAAGCATAATAGGGCATTAAATATCAAACTTGATAACATAATCTACATAAAATATACATAACAAAAATTTAAAAAGACTAAATAATCTCAACAATTACAACAATTAACAAATATTTAAAATTCAAAAGCATCTTAAAACTAGGTAGCTTATTATTTTAAAAAATAACTGCAATAACTAAAATCAAACTCAACATCCCGAAAGAGTGATGCCTCCAGTTCGTCAGGCCAAACAAGTTATAGGGTACCCCCCAAAAATTCGGCAAGCAAGCGATAGAGCATTACATACAAGATTAGTTTTAGTCACAAGAATGATACAAAATATTTGGGAGATGAACATGTGGATGTGAGTCGGTTGCATGAAGAGTTCCCCCAAATTCATGAGATGGTCTACCAATTGGGAATTCAATATATTTTCAAGATCAAGAGTAGAGGTCTGGGAGAAAGCTATCCATTTCACAACTCAGGTGTTGAATGACTTCTTGCGTACAACCCCATGTTGATGCCACATAATATCTAGATATGAATGAAGCACCACCTTAAAGAGACATTTTCCACACACTTTGGGTGTGAATTCGACAGTTCTGTGGGAGAGAAGCAAGGACACCAAAACACATGCCACCTTACACTACGACCACTTGAATCAAGAGGCACATGTATGGTTAAAAATTATTTGTAGTACTCTTTTGCCATGCAAGCATACTTCTAAGGTAACAAAATATAGGGTAGTGTTGGTTTATAGGCTTATGAAAGTATTGTCGATTAATGTGGCTTAGGTTCTCAGACATAATATGTTAACGTTTAGAAATAATAAAAGATGGAGGTATTGCTATGGAGGTTTCATGAATCAGTTTATCTAGAGAAAATGTGTCGACGATGAGTGCCACAATTTATAACCACCAAGGACGCCATATTAGGTAAGTCAGTTGGTTGATGTGACTAAGACTAAGGAAGAAAACCTTCCCATGGACATGTGCTCTCTACTCTAATCGCCGGCTCGAGAGTCGGAAAGATATTTGGATGGGTCAAATACTTGGTAGAAACAACATATCTTTCTCAAAAAAAAATAGATGCATCCTTTTCCCCTTCTTCCTTCTTCAATTCTTGTAAAGTTCATCTGAAGAGTCTTGTGAAGATTTCTTCTTTGAAAATCGAAATAGTGTAACATGTACTATTTTAAACTGGGGTTTTATATGATGTAGATCGTCTATATATGTGATCACACTTTCTTAGTAATAAAACAAATTCAATCATATGGCAAAGTGAGTGTTTGATTACATCCACTTTGAGACTCACTAGATACAATCTCCATAAACCTAAAATAGGAAGAGTATAAATAAGATAAATAATCCATAATCTTAAAGCTAAAAAGAAATGTAATCTTAAATTTTAGAAAATCGATTATAAAAAATAATCTTGAATAACGAATTGCATAGCATATTGGAGGAATAATATGTGTAATGAGACAATAACTGATTCTAATTTCATGGATCGGATTGAAAGAAAATTTAGGTATCATGAAGTGAACCCAACTAAGAAAAATATCAAGAATAATGTACAAAAAGTCTTACTAGTTTACTTAATAATCTCATAAGGTCTAGTTGAGACGTATTATCAAACACATTTTAGACACTTTTTCACAGTAAAAGTTGCTAACGCATTGAGTCCCGTACCATTTGTATCTTGAACAAATATTGTCCATGGTAAGAAAATCATTTTCCCAGCAAAAGAAAATTCTCGCTCACTCAACAAGTTTTTCCAGGTATGAGGAATTAGCTGAAAATAAAAAATCGAACAAAAAACCGAATCAAATCGCAAATCGAGTCAAACCAAAAAAAAACCCGACTAATGGTTTGGTATTGGAAAAAAATCAACTATACTTGGGTTAATTTGGTTTTAACTAAAAAAAGTCTACCCCAGACCAAACCAACCGGACATTATATATATAATTTTAAAATTTATTTTATACATAAAAGTATTTACTTTGATGTAACTTCTAAATATTACTTATACGGGTAACCCCTCGGATTTGAGATAGGGCAAGATAGTAGTTTTCATCAGTTCATGGTGCCATCCGATGGAGGCAAACCACGGCCCGTGAAGTCAACCACTATATAAGTCTTTTCCTAATTAGTCTAGTCTAATACTATATCATTTTGCCCATGCCTAAAACCTCTATATAAGTGTTTTAACTCTAAAATTTCCCCATTGAAAGTCATTCTCTCAAATTCACCAAAAGAAATCAAGTTCTTCCTCCCAAATAATTCTCTCTCTAGAAAGCTTGAAGAAGAAGGGTCCAAACTAGGGTTTGCAAGTTAAGTCTCCAATTTCTCCGTTAAAGTTAAGCAATTGGCATTGAGGTATGATAGTTTTCATCCATGGATTCCTTCCATTCATGGAGTTCCCAAATTCTCCTATTTTCAAAGCTAGAATTCCCCATTTAAGTTAGGATTTACTTCTATATTATGGGTTCTCTTAATTTTTGATGTAATTGATTGATTTATGATCTGTGATGCATGAATTGAGTTAATCTCATGTTTTTATGGTGATCCCCACGAACCTATGTAATTCCCATGTTTTCCTATTATGAGCATATAATGTGGGTCTTGGATTATGACAGAAGATTATATGAAATCAAGCATAAATTGATAGAGTTACATGAATTTATGATGAATTTCTACGAACCTATGTCTACCCCATGTCTTCTAGACTTTGATGATTGAAAGTAGGTTTTGAACCTTGAAAGGTAAATTATGGAATTATGTATGTCTTATGAAATCTGTGTAAATGTTTTAAGGATGCTTTGAAATTGAAGTATCAATGATGTTGCTATTGTTGTGTTGTTGAAATGGATTTCTCATATACACATGTAAGCATGAATTGTGAAAGGTTTGCTCACATGATAAGGGTTCTTAGGATTGAAAGACTTTCTCACCTAAAATGAACCAATGCTAAGAAGTTATGCTAATGATGAGGCAAGAGGCGACCCATGTCACATGATGTAAGGACAAGAGTCGATTGCCCATGTTCCTTCATGATCTAAGATGAATAGGATTAAGAACTATTCTGTGGAAGTTAAGCTTCGAACCTAGTGGACAAGTGGCAATTACATGTGTCCCATAACTATGTGCCAACATAGGATTTTCTAGATAGACATTAGCTAGTAGATCCACAATAGCTAGTAGTTCATGGTCCTTACCGTGGCAAGTAGGACACCCTTTTTTGGTGTGGGGTAGACACAAAATTCCATGTTGCTAGCTCACATGGTCTTATATGTCGGTTTAGACTACTTCCCACAAACAAGTAAAGTTATGATGAACCAAGGTTACTTCAAGAAGTATCGTAAGTATGTTTCAAGATGATATTCACTTGTATTGATCATGTTTTATGGATTATGCTTTTAATTCTCAAGTTTCATGTTTTAGCTTGATCATTGCATGTTTGTGAAAATGTCCTATTTTAGCATGACCTAAAAGTTTTATGCATGGCTATCATACTTGGTACATTGTTTTGTACTAACGCATACTCATACCTTCATTTCCCCAAATGTAGGGTCTGATAGTTAGGGTTCTCAGTTTCGTGGCTAGTGGTTGACTTGAGAGATTTTCGAGTTTTGGTGAGTCCTCATGCTTTAAGGATGGATTTCATTGTTTTCAATTTTCTTTTTGAGTTTCAGTTTTGTACATGATGTATGGGTTAGGCCCAATTTCATTATATTATAATAGATGGTTATTGAGACAAGTGTTTAGACTTTCGCTTTTCTTTTATAAAACTTTGGACTTGAAATGTTGTCTTAAATTCTTTTGATCTATTACTGATGTTATGAATTCTAAGTGGCTTGTATGGGGCCTCTTATAGTCCTATACGCCATGTTATATCTATGGTGTACCCTAGGGTCGTGACAAACTTGGTAATTAGAGCATAAGGTTTAGAATGGTCCTAAGATGTCTCATAAACCACGTCGAGTAGAGTCTTGTTCATGAGTGTGAAGTGTGCCAGATTTATGAATGAGAGGCTACACGATGTTTAGGAATCTCCACTTCTTTTTCATTACTCTAAAGTCGTGCGATAGAGTTTACCTATATAAGATCTCTCTCCTAATCCTTATCTGATGATCTACAATATATGGCTACTCGAAGAACTTATGCTAGAAGGAATGTAAGGGAAATTGCGGAACAAAAAGCTCCTCCCCGAGATCCTCAAGTTCTGATCAACCCTTTGGCAGAGCAAGTTACTAATGAGGAAGTTAGGGGTGCTTTTCCGGTTTTGGGTCAAGCCTGGACGGCCCGAAGACAATAGGGAAGTTGCAGTTCCCGTGAACCAAAATATGGGTACGGCGGCATCTACAGTGAGGGACTTCACTAGGATGAATCCTCTGGAGTTTCATGGTTCTAAGGTTCAGGAAGATCCTCAAGAGTTCATTGATGAGGTTTATAAGGTATTGATGATCATGAGAGTGACACCGGTGGAACATGCGGAGTTGGCCGCTTATCAACTCAAAGGTGTTGCTCAAATTTGGTTCAACCAATGGAAAGAAGGGAGACCGGAAGAGGCGGGTCCTCTTGATTGTGAAAAGTTCAAAGTTGCTTTCCTTGATAGGTTCTTTCCCCTTGAGATGAGGGAGGCAAAGGTTCTTGAATTTACCAATCTTCGTCAAGGAAGTATGAGTGAGAAGGAGTATTCTTTGAAGTTCACACAACTATCTACATATGCTCCCACAATGGTTACCGATCTTAGGGAAAAGATAAGTAAGTTTGTTTTGGGTGTGTCAGAAACAGTGGTTAAAGAATGTCGTATCGCCATGGACATTTTTTGTCTCATGGTTCATGCTCAGTAGATTGAGGAGAAACTTAAGGAATAGACTAGGGAGGAAATAAGAGAGCTAAAACCGGTGAAGGTAATTTATCTCATGCAAGGTCCGATGGACATGGTCATCCTAAATTTCGACAAAGGTTTTCCAGTCAATGTTCCTCTAATGCTCCTACTAGGTTAAAAAAAGATAGGGTTTCTAACCCTAAGCCTGAAGGAGGAAATGGTAGTGGGTACGTATTGCCTACTTGTGCTAAGTGTGGAAGAAAGAATGAGGGTAAATGTCTAGCGGGCTCCAATGCTTGCTTTGGTTGTGGTAAGATGGACCACAAGATAAGGGATTGTCCTTTAGATTTTAAGATTGAAGGTGATAATTGACGAAAGGCTCAACCAAATCCTTCATCAGGTCCAAGTGGTTCAGATTCCAATGCACCCAAGCAAAACATATTTTATGCACTTCAAACTCGTGGTGAGCCGGAGGGTTCTCTCGGTGTGGTTACTGATATGTTGAAAGTATTCCAACTTGATGTTTATGCTTTACTTGATCCGGTTCTACCTTGTCTTTTGTGACTCCATATGTGGCTATAAGGTTTGATGTTTTTCCGGATGTGTAGTTAGATATTTTTTCTGTCTTTACTTCTGTTGGTGATTCTATTGTGGCTAAGAGGGTCTATATAAAGTGTCTTGTCTCCTTGTTTCATAGAGTTACTTTTGTTGACTTTGTAGAGCTAGATATGCTAGATTTTGATGTTATCCTTGGTATGGATTGGCTGCACTCATGTTATTCTTCTATTGATTGTAGAACCTGTGTAGTCAAGTTTTGGTTTTCGAATGAGCCTGTCCTAAAGTGGAAAGGGGGAAATTCTATGCCTAAGGGTCAGTTTGTCTTTTGTCGTAAAGCTAGGAGGAGGATTGCTAAGGGTTGCATAAACCATCTAGTTAGGGAGAGGGATGTAGATTTTGAAACCACTACTTTTGAGTTGTTCCCCATTGTTAATGAGTTTTCGAAAGTATTCCCAGATGATTTGCCTAGTATTTCTCCTGAAAGGTAAATAGACTTCGGTATTGACCGTCTACCAGATACACAACCTATTTCTATTCCTCCTTACCGAATGGCTCCGGCAGAACTAAAGGAGTTGAAAGAACAATTGAAAGACTTGTTGGATAAGAGTTTCATCCGACCAAGTATCTCTCCATGGGGTGCTCCAGTTTTGTTTCTTAGGAAGAAAGACGGTTCTCTTCATATGTGCTGTCATGACCCGAGACAACCCCCTAGACGTGACACGACGTACTTGACCCCGAAGGGGTCTCATACAAGCCCTTAGCATATCATACATAAGAAAATAGGGGAAAATGTGGAAAATTTAAAACTTTTCTTACAATTGAGATCCTTTATAAAATGAGAGAAAGACTATGACACTATGTCTCAAACCATCTATAACATTATAATAAAAACTCTTTAATACAATCTTAGGGACACGACCCTTACATAAAACTAAAACATAAAAGAAAGACATAAAGGACATGGGATCGAGCCCTCGAATACTATGAGGACTCACCAATCTTCTTCTTCTTGATCTACTCGAGTCCTAGCCACGAGGATAGCATCCAATATCTCCAAAGCCTACACTTATAGAAATTGTAGAAATATGGGTTAGCACAAAATGTACTAAGTATGGAAGCCATGCAAGAAAATCCTTAAAACATGCATAAAAGGGATATTTTGTTTGAAACCATGCTTCATGCCACTTTTGAACATTATCTTCGAAATAGTTGGAGAATGTAGCTCATAAGACAAACCAAGCACAATTAATCATAACATAGAGGATATCATCATAATTACAAGCATATTCTGCAACACAACATAATGCGTACTCCAATCTTCACAAGAAATAGTTCACATGCATGAGTACATACCAAGATCATATTAACATAATGGAACTATCACATGAGCAACCCTAAGCTACACGTGTGCAATGCATAGATAGGATCCCATAATCCTACCTACACTAAGTCTCACTTTTAGGCCACCATGATGCATAACATAAGTTCATACCAACATATAAGAAACCCAAAGTCATACTAGTGCAATGCAAAGGTAAAGTGCCATAACCCTACTAAATGCTAAGTATCACATTTAGATTACCAACAACATACATATCTTACCTTTAGTTCATCCATAACCAAAATAAATAAATAAGGAGACATACATTATCATAACTTGTAACTAGTAAAATCAACCTTAACATTCATACATATCATACATACATAATTCATAAGTCTTCATAACATAAGAGAACCTAACCATAACCTCTCTTAAGGTCCACTTGTGCAATGAATGGGTGAAATCCCATACCCCCACTCATACTAAGTAGTCCCTCATTAGAAGTCATAATTAGAGTCCATGTTCTTATTATAGTTCATATTCTTATCCTATAGGGATAATAACATTAACCGACATACACCATGTGAGATACATGGAATCCGGTGTCTTACTCCCACACCAAAAGAGATGTCCTACTTGCCTAAGGTAGAACGTACATAATAGCTTTTAGGTGGATCCACTAGCTAAGACCTACGGGGGCACGTAGTTATGGGATAAAGAGGTTGCTTATAGAAATCCTAACTCTAGCGCCAAAGGTTTCCATCTCATGAGGTCTTACACATTGGGAAGCCGGACTTTCTATCATCCAAACTCCCTCCTCACTTTCCATATCCGCTCGGTGCTAAGCATAATTCCCGTTTAAATGTCACTCTAAGTCTTTACTTAACTTTAGGTTAATGAAAGAATGTACTAGGCTCTCAAACCAACATCATATCATAATAGCTCATAGATTCATAGGGTGAGAATGTCCTTTCAACCTTAGAATCATTAACATGTGAGAAAACTTTCACATCCTACTTATAGTGTTTCATGAGAATAGCCTTTCATTCAACACAACAATGTTACCATAGTCATAACATATCATACATAGTCATATCATATCGTACATAGTCATATCATATCATACATAGACATGTATAGGGGTATGTGAAAGAAGGATCTTGTATCAATACCATAATATACACAATAACTAAACACCTCCACATTTCAAGTGGATCAACATGATCATGTACATTTCATGCATAGTAGTATGTAAAGGTGCATAGCAGAACTAACCTTTCAATTAACACAATAGATACATTATAATTATAGACACTTCCTTCTCCAAGTGTTTATAAGCATGTACATAATACCACAATCACACATAATCCACATATATTGCATGCAAGGGTCACATTGAGTCAACACATCTAGCATTCCACATATAAAACATAAATACAACTATGACTCAAGTAATCCATTCATTTCATGCATAAACTCATATTATCATGTTATAGGTCATGTGGGTGAAGTCTTTGCACAATAATGCCATATACAACTTTAACATACATAATAGCTTCCTTGTTTAAGCCTAAACATCCTTAACTTGTTCATATTAGCTTTTACCTTTAAAGACCTAAAAGTCATCTTCATATTATGAGAATTACCCTCAAGCAACACCTCACATGGTCATCATGTAAACCTAACTCTCAAGGTAAACTAACCACATGTTTCCTTCTTACTCAATTATAGACATATAGCATCAAGTAGACTAACTCTCAATGCTACTTCAATCATGATCCATCATATAAGACCTAATCAAGATAGTTCATGTATACAAGATTCATTCATAAGCAATTCATGTCTAGATGATCTAATCTAAGGCAATTCATCAAGAAGTTCATCAATCTTAGAGGTTCACATCTAACCCTCAATTTGCCTCTTTCATGACATAACCCTAGAATCGTAGGTTAATCAAGAATATATGTAGAATCATACTTAGATCATGTAATTACCTCATAATCAACTCACATTCAATCAATTGAATCAACTTCTAACAACATATACAAACCCTAGCAAATTGCCCTTCATGGCTAAGAATCAAGATCAACCCTAACTTCTAGAATTACCATATTAGATAGAGAGATATCATGATTCAACAACATAATAAACATAAATATAATCAATTGCTAAGCTTCCATTATCAATCAAGTCACACCTTAGTTCTCAATTTAGGAAGAAGGGGAAATCATGGGTCCAATGGAGGTTTTCATCAAAATACAACACTACTCCATTAATCCAATCATAAATCATCTTAATCAATCATAAAAAACCTTAATTAAATAATAGAATTCATTTTGGAAGGAGACCCATGTTCATAGATTGAAAACCCTAGATTTGGGTAATTTGAAAACATAATTTGAAGGGGCTTCTTGGTGATAGCTAACCAAGAATGAAAATAATCCATACCTCAATTAAGAATCTACAAGAAATTTGGGGAAGAACCTTTGGAATCCACAACCTTATCTTCAATGGCTCCTTTCTTCTTCCTTGAGTTTAAAGAGAGAAATATTGAGAGAAGATGGTTTTTCTTGGGTTTTCTCTTTTAGTCTCTAGGAGTAACTAAATTGGAGAAATTTTGACTTTAAAAGGTATATATACTTATTAGGAAAAGAGTGGAAAAGTGTTGGTTCGAGTTTTGGAGGGATTACTTAAAGGCCAAAGCTTAGGCTTTAAAATTTGCCTAAGGCACGCTGGAGCTCGCCCTTTTGCACTCCTTGGCTCGCCAAGGGCACTAGGAGACACGCATAATGGACCCTTGGCTAGCCTAAAATTATAGAATGCTCCATTAAGGAAACATTCACTTGGGTGATAGGGCAGTCCCTTGGGAGATTCGCCAAGTGGGTTGGCGATCCCCGACCTAGCTCACCCAAATTTCCTGTGGCTAGGTCAAGGGGAGGCTGCCCACTAGGCGAGGAGAGCCCATTTGGCTAATCGCCAAGGAACATGGACGATGCTACTGCCCATCGCCGAATGGACCCAAGGCATGGATTGTTTTCCTTCATATTTCTAAGGTAGTTTAGGTCCTTACCTCTATCCTAGATGTTTACCTCCTTCTTTTTGGTTCTAGTTTAGTCTAAACATCACCGGAAAGTTACACTAATCCTCACACTTATGCTCTAGGTTAACCTACCATTTTCTGGGGTCTTACATTTTCTCCCCCTTGGGAACATTCGTCCTCGAATGACACTTAAAACACATTAAGGGATTAACGACTCAAGACTAGAAGCCCATCATGCATGCAACATTATAAACAATGCACAACACTAGGAGGAAACATCAATTCCAACTCTAACATACTCAATGCAACACAAGAAAGTAGGAACTACATCTACAAACTTATTATGCATGAAATTCTCATAATTAGTTATGTTCGAGGAGGAACTACCATCTCCAAGTCACAACATGCTCAACATACTCTCATGGAGCTCATATATTATTACTTCTCAAAACAAAGCATTTTATAGAAGGAGGAATTTCTCAAATCCAACCCAAAGCATGCTCATATATTCTTCTCATGAAGTAAAATAGGCACTCATACTCAATGCATTACAACATGAGGAAAGACAATTCACATAAACTTATTTTTCTTTCAAAACAAGAGTTTTCATGAACATGCACTATATAAGGAAGTCATTGCAACACATAAGCACATAACAACAATGTTAGCTAGGCACACCATCCCCCCCTTGGGAGTGTGCCTATACCAACTCTTTTAAACATCCAATCACATACTCATAGGAGGGACTACATTTTCCCATTACAAGCAAGCTCAACACAACAATATGGAATCAATTGACATCTCATCACAAGCATAACAAAGCATGTTCATCATTCATCTCATGAAGTCAAATATGCCATCATCATAAAAATGCACAACAACATAAGGAACATGTAAATCATGAAAACCCCATTTTTATACAAAAAAAAAGAATCTTTCAAAAATATGCATAACATAAGAAGGTCATGGAAATTTCTAAAACACTCATGACTCCTAGACATGGAACAAGTCCAGAAAGGAACTCTTGGTTTCAAGCTAGAATAGGAATAGAAGAAAGGGATGAGGATATCATAACTCTCAATCAATTTTGCTATCTAAGAACATGATCTCCCCCTTGGGAGTAAGCCCCTTACTAAAACCTCAAATACCACTGCTTTCAAACAAACCTAAAGCTTTACCTAGACTCATTATAACCTTACCGGGTTCTAAAAGCAATAGAGGTCTAATGATCATGCATCCAAACCCTAACAAGATTAACAAGAGTAACTCTAAGGGACAAGGGAATCATAGGACACACATAACATCCAAGACTTCAAAGTCATGAAATGAGTCAAGGAGGACTTATCATCTTGAGCTAGAGGAGGAATAAAAGGGAACATAAGTATATTGGGACATCTCATTGGCCCTTGGCCTCCCAAACAAGCACCTTTAACTAAAACCCTTACTAAAATATCATCCTCAACATTCTCTAAGCATCACTTATACACCACTAATCATCAAATCCTCCAACCCATCACAAACTCATAATGGCTAAGCTGGGTTAAAAATCGATAGGAATCTAACAACAATGCATCTGAACCTTACCAACTTTACTCAAGATTTCATATGAGCCTACAAAATCGGGACTAAACTTCCCAAACTCACTGCACTTCCCAAGGTGAGCATTCCAAGCCAAACTAAATCATGGACATCAGAGACACTCATTGACTTTACCCTCATGAACATCATCTTCCTCATGGAAGTAAACTTATACGGACTTTTCTGAGCACCATTTCTTTCAACTCTAAGGTCGGGGCAAGTCATCACTAAGTTTTCACATCATCACACTAGGTGATTCTAGACCATGGTAAATTACACTTCTATCCTTTTTAGGGGAGTCTATCCACTCAACACATAAATGCACTACTCAAACACCCTCTTTCATCAAACTACCAAAACTCAAAATGGTCAAGTAGGGTTCTACCATCACTATCATAAAACAACTATGAAGCCCATTCACTCTAAGGACAACATCAAGGTCTAGCATATCAAGTCACAAAGGACAAGTAATACCGGAATCTAATAAAGAATAACACATACCGGAACCATTAGGAGGAACTTTCTTATCCTCTCTTCCTATTTCCCTAAGCACCGGGCAATCTCTCATTTTCCCAAGGGTAAAACCTATCAAGAAACCCATATCATCACCTTTGGTGGGATCTACCAACCAATCAAACCTAGGTATTATCTAAACACCCTACTCAAAATGACCATACTTAAGATCAATCTTAAAAGATAACTCTATGAAGTTGGTCAACACTTACACTTCTTGTTCTTCACCTTAACTAGGTGGTACATACAACCCTAAAAGTCGACTTTAAGACAAAACATGATCCAAACTTATGTCATAGATCTTTCCCCCTTCCACTCTCGGATAAGCTCATTTGGGGACTAACAACTTGACTATACGGGTTCTAACATCACATAGAAGCATAACAACAACACTACTAATCCATCCTAAGGATGACATCTAAATCTAGCATATCAAGTCCTATCAAGTCACATAGCAATCATTGGCATTTCAACCAACACCTTCTCCCTTACTCCTTGTAACAAGAGCCCTTCGAGTAGTCACATCTTGAAAACCACCGATTAGAGAGAAAGACCTTATAAAGTTAAACTCTATGGCAAGACTAGAGAATAAAGAAATGAAGTTTACTGATGTCCTATAGCCTATCACTCATAGATGTGTCGTCACTCACATCGATGAACAAAACTCTACTAGACGTGGGTTGATACATCCTAAAACCATCCCAAAAATGTAAGCTCTAATACCAAGTTTGTCACGACTCGAGACTATTCCCTAGACGTGACACGGCGTACTTGACCCCAAAGGGGTCTCATACAAGCCCTTAGCATATCATACATAAGAACATATGGAAAATGCAGAAAATTTAAAACTTTTCTTACAATCGATATCCTTTATAAAATGAAAGAAAGACTATGACACTATGTCTCTAACCATCTATACCATTAGAATTAAAACTCTTTAATACAATCTTAGGGACATGACCCTTACATAAAACTAAAACATAAAAGAAAGACATAAGGACATGTGGTCGAGCCCTCGAATACAATGAGGACTCACCAATCTTGTTCTTCTTGATCTACTAGAGTCCTAGCCACGAGGATAGCATCCAATATCTCCAAAGCCTACACTTATAGAAAATGTAGAAATATGAGTTAGCATAAAATGTACTGAGTATGGAAGACATGCAAGAAAATCCTTAAAACATGCATAAAAGGGACATTTTGTTTGAAACAATGCCTCATGCCACTTTTGAACATTATCTTTGAAATAGTTGGAGAATGTAACTCATAAGACAGACCAAGCACAATTAGTCATAACATAGAGGATATCATCATAATTACAAGCATAGTCTCCAACACACATAATGCATACTCTAATCTTCATAAGACATAGTTCACATACATGAGTACATACCAAGAGCATATCAACATAATGGAACTATCACATGAGCAACCCTAAGCTACACTTGTGCAATGCATAGATAGGATCCCATAATCCTACCTACACTAAGTCTCACTTTTAGGCCACCATGATCATGCATAACATAACTTCATACCAACATATAAGCAACCCAAAGTCATACTAGTGCAATGCAAAGGTTAAGTGCCATAACCCTACCAAATGCTAAGTATCAAATTTAGATTACCAACAACATACTGATACGCTCAAATTACACCTCCCTGAAGAAGCGTAAGCGATCGTTATCAAGTAAAGAACCCAACTTGTAGGTTGGGGTCGATCCCACGAGGAAAATGGTTTAGACTTTACTTTAACCCACGATTATATTCAATTAGTCAAAGTATTTCCAAGAAAACAACAATTAATTAAAAGGGGGGTTTTGTGAAACAATTATGACAATTCGATAAGTAATCAGAATTCAGTAGTCAATGTTGGTTGTTATCAAGCTGAGAAAAATAACTAGGGTATATGTGTTCCCCACAAGCTCATAACGCAGTAATCCTAGTAACAA